>RJVU01057856.1:864516-951441 GCA_003731715.1 Anabarilius grahami | reverse complement strand
GTGTAGCCATGCAATATGCCTGTATATCAGGGATAAACAAAATAATAATAATAATATTTCAAACCGAAAATAAGATTATTTTGCTTTTTTTAAGGAAAAACTCACTTAATTTGGACTTATTTTTTTTTCTGAAAACAAGAATAATTTTTACTTGTCTAGAAAATGCTTCTTGATTTAATAATTTTTAGATATTTGGACTGGAAACAAGTGGCTTTTAACTTCTATTTGACTTCCATAATTTGAAAACCTTCCTTTTGTCATTAAAATTAGTAATAATAATAATAATTAATAAATGAAAAACAAATGTTTAGCTGTGACGACGAGACACTGAAGTCGTTGTTCTGGGTCAAGGCTAACTTCCACCATCCTGTTGACCTCCTAGACACCACCAGACTAAGCTGGAGAGATGCAATCATCCGGTGTCTGGAGAGCGTCACGTCCCGTTCAGAACACAGCCAGACCCAGAGCCAGACCCAGAGCCAGACCCAGACCCGAGAACTTGTGCGAGCCCCCCCGAGATGGAGAGTTTCCACCGGCCACGACGCGCCAGCCAGAGCCTGAAACTACAAGGACAGAGGTGACCATCGCACCGGAAGTGGAACTCCATCTGACGTCTGAGCAGGGGCGTGAGCCCACGACATCTGCAGACGAGGGAGAGAGACCACGGAGAGGGAGGGCTGGCTGATTGACTTCAGTGAGGATTCAACCTCCCACCCTATCCCACCCGGTATCGTCATCATCATCGGCATCATTGTCTATGGACTACACAATGAACTCTGTCTTCCTTACCGTTGCTCTGCCCACACTGACGTCACCGCAGTGCTCAGCCAGTCCTCCAGTCCCATCGCTGCCGGATTTCTCCAGCCCTGCGCCGTCTCCGGGGAATCCCTGTGACGTCAAGCCACAGATCGTACATCCATCCGCAGTGCCCAGGCAAGAGGATCCTATGGCTTCACCTCCCGCCGTCTACCTCTTTGCTCCATCTCGGCCTGTCAACCTGCTGGCTCCGTCCAGGCTCCTCCCACCTACGATTCCACCGTAGACCCTCCGACTGATGGCTCCTCCGATCTCCCTCTTCCGGCTGGCTCCCCCTTGGTCAGTCGTCCCACCTCTTCCGCCACTGACTTAAGGGCCGTCCGTTCCACTCCGTCCCTCCACCCCTATGGCTACAGGGGGTTCCTCCTTCCCCTCGGGGTCGCCACTGTCCTCCGTCGCACCGGCGTCACCTCGGCCCTCAGGATCTCCAGTTCCACCTGTGTCGATCGTCGCCATGACGTCGCTGGGGTTTCCTAAGCCTGCGACGTCGCGGGAGTTCGCCGGCTCTCCGTCTGCGCCCCTGAATCCACCTGCCAAGTCTCCGTCGGTCATCCCCCAGATGCCGTCAGTCCGCCCAACACCATCTGGGCTCCTCCCCTCCTTGACTCTGCCGTGGACTGTCAGTTCTGGGGAGCTCTGGGTCTGCGCCATCGGCCATCCACCATCCACCATCAACGCCGCCAGGGGATCGTCGTCTTCCCTTCACCACTCCATCATCATCACTCCTCCCACCTCCAGAACCCTCGCCGGAGGGGGATGTACTGTCACGGTCATGTTCTGTTTGTTTTGATCGTCATGTGCTTCTCTGTTCCCGCCACTCATCAATCACCATGGACACTAATCATCTTCCCAGCTGTTTGTCATTTACCTTTGTGTATTTAAGTTCCTGCCTGAGTTCAGTTCTTTGTACAGTATCATCTTTATGTACGTGTTGCTACCTGTTGCCTGTCTGATCTTATTAAACTACGTGTTTTGAGCATCTTAGTCTTCCTCGCCTGTTTTCCTGCAGCAGCACTTGACAGTTACTACATGATTCGCCCTGTTACTTCATTTTCTCACTTTTTACATGCAGTGTTTCACTGATTCATCAAGCTAACCATTCATCTATTCTACCACAGTTATTGTAAGAAAAATTAATGAGCAAATATTTTTCTTTTTATATCATAATATTCATCAGTAACTACAAGCCAACATCAGGGGTCTATACCATGAAGCTGGTTTAGGTAGATAGCAGGTATGTTTCAGTTTAGTTTGTGCCAACCCTGGGTTTTAGGCACCACGAATGTGGCTCGGCTTCTTGCAGTATTCATTGATATAGTAACTTGAACTCCACGGCTAACCTGCTTCAGGTCAGCTTATGTTCTGGGTAAGAGATCTCAAACTGAAATTGGACTAATCAGCTGTGTGACATGTCTCTGACAAAAAAAAAGTCACTCCCCCAGTTTCTCTTGCTCCAAATTAAAGGTCACTACAAAGATTAAATACAAAATTGTGTCTCTTTTAGCAATAATTATTTATTTATCTCAACTGTATATACTAACTTCACAATTTTCACTTGCACTGATATAGCAAGATATTTTTTTGTCCTTGTTGTGTAAATGCATTTATGTAATTCATATTATTCAATCTCGTAATCTTTGGCGATAACTGAATCACAGTTTCTCTATGATTGAAGGCATGTGATTGGCGGCATGTGATTGGCTGTTCGCTACTGATGTTACACTTTCATGTGCATGCGCTCCATGAACTGAGGATCAAAGTCTGAGTTGACAGAGATCAGTGTCATGGAACTAACAAAGACTGATTGAATTGGTTTGGTTTTGTCAACTTGAAATGAATCCTGTAACACTGAGTTTGTTCACAAACCAACATAGTATAGGCCTCTGGTCGCAAAACTCAGTTTAAGCAGCTCTTTTCATTTCTTGATAAAGAAACACCTTTTACTACCCTTTTTATACCCTGTTCATGAAAATTACTTTGTGCCAGATAAAGATGAGCAAGTATGAAACAAACATGAGGGATGCAAAGACTTTGTCCCCTGCGGTCAGAGTGAGTGGGTTGTCCGGCGTTTGGACAGATGTGTTTTTTATTAGTTCACGCTGCACTTATGTACATCTAATTGAGTTGATTTATCATTATGAGCCCTGCAGCACCATGAAAGTAATTAACAAATGATCTCAATCTCTGTCTGTCGTAATTTGTGAGGTTCAGTGCTGCTGATGTGGTTTGTGTGTCAGCGGTTTCGAGTCTGAACACTCAGCTTCTGCTGGACGGACCATCTCCTCTGCATGAAACGCCGCTGAGTCCAGGCTGTTTGTGAAGGTGTTTAGATGTTTATCACTCTAAACCCAATCAAATTCGATCTTTAAGACTGTCATTTTGCAAGTGATTAAACTGGATCTGTGTTTTCAGACAGTGCAGTCTATATCCGGCATGATGCCGATAAACTTCCTTCAAAAATACTCAGTGGCTGTCAGTGAGGAAGGAAAACGTCTTGCCACCATCATGAACTCATAAAGAGCGTCAGACAAACATTTGAAATATATTCTTTGGCTAAACTCAAACTCGGTCTCCTACTGTGAAGAAAATACATTTTCTGAACAAGCTCGACATGAACATCTTATAGTTAATTTCAACTATTAACTATATGCGTATTTGGCGTGTTGTCCGAGGAGAGGGCTCCGAGCTCGGTATTTTGGCCCGAACCCAGATTACTCCCCCTCCCCCCATTCTGGTTAGGAGAGTAACCAGGTAGGTGTGAGGAGACGGGGTGGTGGAGGGATGCTGTCAACTGTCGAGGAATATGGGGGAGCCGACCGTGTCTTATATATATATATGCTTTCACTCATGCCGATTGGGTAGAAGCGTTGATTACTGATTGCTGACAGCTGGCCGAAATGACCTGATGATTAGTCAGATTATTGAACGTTGCTCCTCCCGAATTTTGTTAATAAAACATAATTTAAAATGGTCTTAAAATGGCCTATAATTCAAAGCATTCAAAACATTAGTATATAGAGCGTGTTTGGAATAGAACTTGAAGGGGACCTATTATGCAAAATTCACTTTTGCATGGTGTTTGGCTGTGTGTTGGCAGTGTGTGTACACAACCAGCCTATAATGATAAAAATCCAACCACTCTTTTTTTTTTAATCCCCATAAATCATAAGCAGTGTCTCAGAACAAGCCGTTTCCAGATCCCTGGCAATGTGACATCACATTAGCCACAGGCCCCGCCCATAAATGTTGACCGACACTGCCGTTTTAACATAGAACCACCCTGAGCGAGTTCACAGCGAATTCACAGTCCGCCATTGCTGCACTGACGAGAATGTCTCCCAAGCGTTTTAGGTGTTCTGTAGCTGGATGTATTAATCCACATAGCTCTCTCCATTTACTCCCTAAATCTGAGCCGCTGAAGACGAGGTGGATTAATTTTGTTTTAGAACAAAATGCTCCCTCAACTCTACCGAAATTCGTTTATATCTGCATGAATCATTTCACACCGGACTCCTTTGTGAACGAATGTCAATACAAAGGGACAATATAAAACAGAGGTGCTAAAAAGTTGTTACTCAAGGATAAATCAGTAAACTGTTAATGATCCACCTTACAGTCTCCAGAGTGATACTGGATATGGCAGTAATGAAGGTGAGAGCACTTTTTTACAGTTCATCAGAGTTGATTTACGGATATAAAGTTTACCAGTGTACCAGCACCCCCCGAAAAGGCATAAAGTCTTTATATATTTGTTTACTGTTAGTTGTAACGAGTGTTTCTGTGTACTTCGCTATGTATGTTGATGATAATGCAAGGGAGAGAGAGAGTTTATGGATAATATTTTAATTCACACTTGCACTCTTTTATTAAGCTCTTACAGTGATTTTCTAGAGTGAAAACAAACGCTTCATATTTTGTGTGAAGTACAATAAACGTCATAAAACTCATCGGTAAAGTCGAACGGAGTCCGGTACAACAGGCTTTTACTAATATAGTGGATAAAAACAAGAAGACAATATAATTTATAACTGTAGTTGAACTAAACTTTACCTGTTCTATCTCCATGCAGCATATATTCGCAGTTTCTGACATTATAGTGTGTCCTGACTGAATCCCGACACTGGAGAATCAGCTCTTGAAGCTCTGCCCTCTTAGGCCGAGCGCAGCAGCTCATTTGCATTTAAAGGGCACACACTGAAACACCGTGTTTTTGCTTAACCTCAAAAAGTGGCAATTTTAACATGCTATAAACAATTATCTGGAGGGTATTTTGAGCTAAAACTTGGGGGGGGGGTGGAGTCTCTCGCTGATGAGTGCAGGGGTGCCAACGTTGTGGTGACATTTTCTCTTAAATTCGGTCTTTTAGACATCGTTGAATGGCCGCAGGGGAGATCGCTGAATCAGCTCGCTTACTGGAGTGTTGTCAGTCTGCCGTGAGGCTAAACTGACGCAATGCGAGTGAATATTATCGAAAGGGAACTAGATGTTTTGAACGTTCAGGGAACAATCAGAAAAAACACCTTCATAATTTAATGGGAACGTTAGTAAAACGTTCTTAGAATGTATTTTTTGTTTGTCTGGGGAAAATGATCAAGCGCATTAATGCTGCAGTAACTAAATCACTCAAATTGCAGCTGCAAAGGTGAGTCACTTTTGGATAATTAGCCATTAGCAGGTGCATTAAAAGAGCCCCGACAGCCTGACGCACCCACAGATGAGTTTACTAGCAAAGCCAGATAGTCGATGGCCAAAAGTGCAGGTGCATGAAACACACAATCAGCTAAATTAGTTAATGTGTGAACGGGAACGTTTTCAAGAAGAGCGGCAACATGTGCCAAACTCGCACAAAGTCCATAAAACAACTCAAAGATCATGCATTGACAGACAGACACCAGATGCCGCTGCTGATGAACGCCTCGAATCTTGCGACAGAACTTTTGCCATTGCCATTTGCCACTATATTCCACAAAACTGGAGTTCTGGCTGTTGGTTGTGACTCATCATACAGTATGTGTTTTCTACTCATTTGTAACAGGAAGTTTTGTCGATGATGTCCTGATGTGTTGCATTCATTTCCGTCCCATCTCCTTGTGTCTTTCACATAAAGTGCTGCGGCATTAGCAGAATCTAACAAGATGAAAGCTCATCTGAGAGACACAAACGCACATTCATTCTCATCTGTTTCTCTCGCACATTTAGTGCCTCACTTCATTTCATGCTCTGTGGCTCATGGTGGCCGCAGAAACGGAAACACTTACACGCCGAACGAAAAAACACAAGCCCGACCAATAAAACATGCTGAACTAAGAAATTCAATTAATTTAAGTTGCATGGTAAAAACATGCATTGTGTTATTGATCCTTGAGCGCTAATTTGATGTCATGCTGTGTTGATTTGATAGACTTAATAATAAACTCTATCAGTTACACACAAACAGCCTTTAGAAATATCACCTCATTCCACTACAGCAGTCATTTACTTATTTATTTTTATTATTTTATATCTGTTTATTTATTTGTTTGTTTGCTTGCTTGCTGGAGGAATGAGATTGCTTTTAGTTAGCAGCAGTGTCTTTCTCACACACAGTTGTGTCAGTGTTTACTAGTTAAACAACACAGAATCAACTAGATAAAACATTTTGTCAAGACCAACTTTGATGTCTGGCTAAAAGTAGATTAGAAGTAGATAAAAAAAGCTTGAAAAGTTGAAAGTTGAAATGTTTTAAGGCCAAACAGACAGACAGATTAGATAGATCAAAATCAGACAGTGAAGTGGTTCTATCTGATTTATGATGGGAAAAAAATGACTCAGCTGTGTACTTGTGAAAGNAGCTGTGTGCTTGTAAAAGCAGCATATATATATATATATATATATATATATATATGTATATTAAATGAAATAATGCTGCCAGAAAACACTAATTTTGTTAAATAAAAAAATATCACAAAGAGCAGGATTTACATGAATTCATTAAAATGGGTCTGAACACTGTACATGTGTGTGTTTAAACATAAGCTTATTAAAATATATTTATGCCTTTCTTCTCTTTACATTTCTGTGGAAGACAAACACCTTTTATTTGCGGTGAAGAACAGAGCAGCTGGCCTCGTGAACGCGGCAAAGCCACCGATCAGAGACAAAGACTGGAACCGTTTGAGCGGAACATAATTACCAATAATTGATTGTGTTGAAGGCCATTTTTATTTCGGCAGGATGAATGAAGCTGGCAGCGTTTTCAAAAGCGCCTAGGGTTTTGTATGGGACTGTGAGACATGGCGGTCGGGTTTAATTTATATTTCTGTCAAAATGAAGCCGCCCACCACTATTTGCTTCAAGATTTTACAGTCTCCAAAACCACCAACAGATTTAATTACATTGTTTTCACAGAGTGTGTGTGTATCTAATATTTGAATGCAAGCTAAAAATATTTCTTTCAAAGCCTTAATACAGTCAAGGTTTGAATGCGTCAATGGTTAGTTTTTTGGATTGGGATATTTTTACTTGTATTCTAGTAAAAAATATCTAAATATACTTAAATTAACATAAATTAACTTGAGAAGAAGAAGGGAAAAAAAAAGATTTATCAAAAATAAGTGAGTTTATGAGTTAAGAACAAAAATCTGCCAAGGGGGTCAGAAAATAATCTTGTTTTCCCTTCATTTGAATTAAGTTCATTTTCCTGACCCCATTGTCATTTTTATTGACTAAATGTATTTTCATTTTAATAATGTTTAGATAATTGTACTGGAAAACAACACAAATACAATGGGAAAAAATATTTTTTGGCAGTGCCTGGCAGTTACTTCCACAACCATAACACTGGAAACATCATGTCAAGTTGAGCGCAGTGCATTGTGGGACACAATATATCATGCAGTGTACACCCAGCTAACAGGGAACGTTCTCAGAACTTTGGTTACTACTTGTTTCAGAATGTTCAGAGAGCCGTCAAAAGTAATGTTCCCATAATGTTTGCAAAATGTAGAAAATGAAATGTTTCTCAAGAAAAAAAAACAAAAAAACTTTGAACTTTTAGAGAACATTCAGAAATAACATATTCATAACTTAATGGGAACAGCAAAACATTCTTACAACATTCTTTTGTTAGCTGGGTATGCACGGTTAGGGTTAGCAATTTAGGGTTAATAAAACACAGTTCATACAGTGAATGTGCATCTACTGCAGCTATAGTAATAACAAAACAACTTGATGTTTATGATGTTAATGAAATATCAGCACACTGCAAACCAGCTGAAAATGAAAGCAGACACTGTCCATCATCTAAGCAAACAAATGGAGAACATCTGAACATCTCTCTGGTGTCCTGTTGAAACTAGAACGAGAGAGATGAGAAGCTCGTTGCCATAAATTCTCATCTTTAGCAACGGTGTGGGAGGCCGTATAATCCCAATCATAGTTTGTAATAATATGGTTAATTTAATGAGCTGGCAGGGTTCAGGGACGCTATGTGGAGTTTGATTAATGATGGAGTTGATGTGTTCAGATGTAATTAGGGGAATTACGACTCCGTTTCCATCTGAGAGAAAATATTCACCACGGTGCTGTTAGTGAACTTCGAATCACCAGTAAAATACTGCAGAAAAATAATTTAATGCACATTTCTGTTCTCCTTCTTTTTAAGTGCATTATTTATTCCTGCAAAGTGACTTTTGGTGAAATGCATCATTAATTACTGTTAACAAGAAATATGGGCCTGATTGATTGAAACGTGCTCCATTTAGTCATTAAATATTTAAAGACAAATGCACATTGTCCTTAAACTTAGATAATGAGTAATTCAAGATAGGAACATAAGCTAACACTTGATGCCAAGTGCACATGTTGATATCGTTGATACAGATACTTTTATTTGCGTAGGAAAATAAAGTTATTTTTGAGGATAAAATGCATAATTATATTGATTAAACATGAAATCAACTGAAAATGATCAAACTTCTGTTTATAATTTAACAGCAACAAGAGAACACAGACAACTTTTAATTTACACTCGCTTATAACAGATCAGTCTGTATGATTAAAAATTTCATTTTAATTCAATGTGCTATATCTAGCAATTTCTGAGAGAAAATAATTTCAGCAGTGTATCTAACTGCTAATAACATATGATCCAACTCTTTCATTGCCCATTTTAACATCACTGAATAGGTCTATAAATGAAGAGTTTGGTTCCAAAATGCGATAAACGCCATTTAAAAAAAACGGAGTTTCCGCCAAAATCAGTATTGTATCTGGTCGGTATTGAAAAGTCATTTATTAATTTTGCACAAAATGCGATATCTGTCGTGTTATTCTGTCATGTTTCCTCCCTTTCTTTCCAAAACTCGACAAACGCCAGTCTCCTTTTTCTGCAGAACGCAATATATCCGCTCAACCAATCACAGCGCACCATTCCACGCACCGTAAACAGTAATGGCGGCGCTCTGAATACAGCCGGCTTCCTAGTTTTCCTTATCTGCTTTGTATTTTGTGATCAACAAAAACAAAAAAAATTATACTTTTGATGGCATTGATGAACCTCTGGTGGTTTCTGCGGTGAGGAAGAAGCGTAAGTCATCTAAATGTAATGTAATCTCCTCACGTATTTACGTTAGGAGATTAAGAAGATGAGGCACTCGGTAAAGCTGTTGCTTGATCCACTACAGCATCAAACTTCTGTCACGGTCCACAAAACTGAATCATTTTTTAAAAGCCGTTTTTAATAACAATGTACTTGGCAAATGTGTTTAGTTTAACTGTGCGGTGGCGCCAGATACTCCTTAATCGGTAATGACAAATAATTCATTTATAACATTAACAAGATGACCCGTTGAATTCATTTTGGGAGCGATGACTGAATGCATTTTTAGTAAAATGCCTGTATAAATGATAAGTATTGGCATAGTTAAGACGCTGTCGTATATGTGAATCAACTTACTTTGTTGTGTATTTTCAATTTGAAAAATAACTTTTATATTGATGGATTAATTGCATTTTGAAAAAAAAAAAAGGTGTCATGGATTTATTGCATTTTGGGGAAAGAAATTATCAGTTTTTATAATAAACCTTTTAAAATCAAAATGTAGATTTGAATTTTTAATATTTTTATAACCAAAAGATGCTTTGTGAAAGTTTGAAACAGAAAATAGTGGTTTTTAATCTTGCCACTGTCTTGGTAAAGAAAACACCTTTTTACTCAAATTAATCAAAATTTAGTTATTGCGTTTTGGAACCAAACTCTTCAAATATTCTCTAAAATATTTGAAAATATTCTCCACTGTATGGCTGCTTCCAACCTGGGGTGCTTTTCCCAAAGCGAACTAGTCCGCAAGTTCCTTCGTTACCAATAGAGTTCAATGGGACTTACGACCATAGGGGGCAGTCGTGGCCTAATGGATAGAGAGTCGGACTTGTAACCCAAAGGTCATGGGTTCGAGTCTCAGGTCAGGCAGGGATTGTCGGTGAGGGGAGTGAATGTCCAGCGCTCTCCCCACCCTCAATACCATGACTGAGGTGAGACCCTTGAGCAAGGCACCGTACCCCCAACTGCTCCCCGGGCGCCGCAGCAATGGCTGCCCACTGCTCCGGGTGTGTGTTCACTGCTGTGTGTGTGTGCACTTGGATGGGTTAAATGCAGAGCACAAATTCCGAGTATGGGTCTCCATACTTGGCCACATGTCACTTCACTTCACTTCAGATGCTTTCGGGAAATGCACCCCTGATTGGGTATCCAGACACTAGTGTGTCAAATTCTGCGTCTAAAGCCCGGGACACACTAAGACAACGTCTTTCTATCATTCAAAAAGGGAAAATGAAACTAGGACTGCAAATATAAAACAAACCAGAAACAAAGCAGTGCTTGCTTACCATTTTTTATATCAATCATGCTGATCACTTTCTTCATTACAGTCTGCTCATGTTATTATGAAAATATTTGTGCATTCGAATAGTTGACAAAATTATTACAGACTTCTGTCTGTTCCATCTTCACTTCTTTGCTCGCTTTCATTATTTTCGCTTTTATTCTCGTGCACTGACTCGTTCGCTAAGCTGAACAGCCAATCAGAGTTCTCTCTCTTCTCACTGATGGCCCAACGCCAATTCAACATGCGGAATCAACCTAATATACCCAGACAGCATCTGACTAGAGAAAACAGTGCGGTACATACCGGAAAAACTAATCCGACCATCACTCAAAAAAGGCTTAGTGTGTTCCAGACTTAATACAAATTAGATGCAGAAAGAGTTGAGGCAGGTATTATTAAAATAATAATAATAATAATAATAAAATTCCACCTCCACTGCCTTGCATATACTAAGTTTGTGAGCCTTATTCCTCCTAGATTTCCACATTGAGGTGTCTAGGTAATGGACGAATTTGTAATAGCAATATGCAATATGCCCATTTGAAGAGTTGCTTAAGAGCTATCTCTACCTTGGTGTACTTATGCATGCTGGTGCATTTTCTGCAATATATTTTCAGATTAGGTTGTAGGATGGGCATATGTCTGAGGACATCCTGCCCCCTTCAGAGTGGCATTGGTTGGTGGCTGTGGGCGGAGGTTGATTGTGGTATTTCTCCTGCTCTGCTCGGATATCTTGAAAGTTTTTTTTTTTTTTCTGGGTTGAGCTGTATTCTCCCCTATCTTAGGGTCTAAAGTAGAACTATGCTCCCCTGTAAATGGGTTGCTTTGTAAGTACAGCCTTAGTGTTGATGCAGGGTGAACTGAGTTACATAGGGCAGATTAGATTCCCTCCCACTTCATTTACCTCCCTCCCCAACTACTGTTGGGTCTTGAAGTAGGGATGTATGCTCCCCTTTAGATGGGTGCTTTATAGGTCTCTCTAGTATGACCAATGTTCAATACCATAGTTAGCACTACAGCATAACGTTAAATATAGCGGGTCCTGGAGAATTGCCTTTATTTTAAATCAGGGTTGAGCTGCTCTCCCCCACTGTACTAGGGTTTTTAAGTAGGGCATAAGCTCCTCTGCAGCTTCCTTGGGTTTATGCTGGATGAGAGTTATCGGCAAACTGCTGCTTGCCTTTCTCTTGTCTGGGAAATCTTCCCTTTGAATTAATGTTTATGCAAAATGAGTTATATAGGACCAAGTAGATTCCCTCTACTTTGTTAACTTCCCTCCCCAACTACTTTTGAGTCTTGAGGTAGGGATATAGCTCCCCTTTTGAGGGTGCTCTACTGTGGCCCTGGTTTGACAATGCTAACAAGTAGAGGAAGTTTGCCTGTGGCTGTCCCTCCTTGTAATCTCTCACATATGATGGTCTGGTGCTAAAAGAAAAAGATGAAGCACGAGCTATAGCAGGGCTTAGGCTGAGTGCCTTTACCCAAGGCAGGATTGAGCTGTCCTCCACCAGTTACATTTGGGGTCTTTAAGTAGGACCTAAGCTCCACTGCAGTTCCCTAGGCGTTTTTATAGACTGGGAGATGAGACAACTGCATTATTTCCTGCTCTTGTTTGCCTTCCTTTTATGAGTAAGATTAAGGATGTAGGATCCCTCTTGGGAGAGTGGCAACCCCAAAGGTTGTAGCCTGAAGTGATAATTACTGAGGTTTTTAGCACCTTGCATGCTTCCTTTGGTAAGATGTTCAAGGACCTCCTAGGGTAGAACAGGGCAAATGGAACTATGATGGGCAACTCAAAAGACTCCCTCTGTTTCATTACCTCCCTTCCCAAATGGTTGGGTCTTGAATTATGGATTTGCCCTTTGGTTGGGTACAGCACTCAACCAGGGCGTGAGCGCTCTCCTCTAATTGCTCTAGGGTATTTAAGTAAAGCTGAAGCTCCCCTGCAGTTTCCCTAAGGGTTGAGTTTTAATGGTGAGAGTCTTTGGAAATTATATTATCCAACTCTTGTTTTTGCATCCCTGCATTCTCCCCCTGGAAATAGTGGTAATATTGAAGGTTGTAGTTGATATTCTCCCTTTGGTTAGCTACTCGGCGACTTTGTCAAGGTAAAATAAGTTGACATAGCTGAGCCCTTTTTCTAACACCTGTCCCACAAGGGAGGGAGGAAGGTTGTAAAGGCTGAGACTTCCCTTGTTATAGAGCACAGAAGCTTGGGTATCTTCTCCTACCGTTGGAAGATTTTGGCATAGGCAGTGGACTATAACGTTTTGCTTAAGTAAATGTATCTTGTTTTAAGGATGTTTTGAAAATATAAAAAAAATAAAAATAAAATAAAAACTGGAATAAAACCATGTATTAAGATAATGTCTTTTGCCATGCTCACAAATATTTTGCTTATAGATAACAGTGATTTCACTGCAAAGTGATTTAACTTCTTTTAAAAAATATCATTTCTGTATTAAGTGCTCTTTTTAAAGTGCTAAAATGCACTTCTTTTTCACAAAGGTGCACAAGTCTTTTTCAAGTGACTGTTTACTGTCTTGTCAGGCTTTTCTTGAAGTGATGCTGTTAGTGTCACTGCCACCTAATTCTGAAATGAGTCAAATTGTTTGATCCTGATTTAAACTGTCATTCTTCAAAACCTTTGAGCGTCTGTTAAAATGAATATTTACAGTGATTCTCTCTCATACACTGATGCTGGGTTCAGTAATCTCATGTGAGAGATCTTGTCAAACAGATGAAATTACTCTGGGTCTGTTTTTCAGTGGTGTAGTGCAGCGGCTCAGCTTGCAGACATCAGCCCTCAGATAACACTAATAATGTCTGTGAGCGACAGACGCTCTTCACACGCGTAACACACACAAACACTACATATACTCAAACGCTGCTTTCACACTTGGTTTGATTGCTTGGGTTAAAATAGAGTCTGATTACCTCCATCCAGCCCGCTGGTCTCTTTTCACATTCCTGATAGATACAGCTTGATAACAAACTTTAATGTTGGCTTGACAAAGCCTGGCCTAATAGTATGGAATAGTTTTAAAAGGTTTCAAGATTTTATTGTCAGGCACACAGAAGGTCAGATAAGGAAATTAAACAAAATCTCAGACTATTAGACTATTTCAGACCTCATTTGACTTCATAGACCCCGAAAAAATATAGTGAACCACTTCAGTCCCAAATAAATATTTTCAGACCAGATTAGACCTCATAACCCTTACAAAAAAATAAGTGTAATTCAAGTTCATTCATAAGTATACTTCAGTAAAGTTCAAATATATTTTAAAATAGTGGCCTACTTTATGTAGTTATAACGGGTATATATATAAAGGGTATATGAAAAATGTCCATAAAAACATGCTCACTCTGGTCTGGATATGAACTGTAATCCGTGCTGCGAGTGTTGTTAAACTCATCACGTTGTTCAGCGCAGAAAAAGCTTTTATGCTTGTTCCGTGTGTATGTCACGGAGGCCAGGTAGTAAGAGCTGTACGAGTAAACCTGCCTTCAAGTGGCACATTAGCAACTTACGTTAGAGGCTGCGATCTTTAGCGTCCTCGTTAGCGTGCCATGTGTTAACTTTCATATGTAAACATCTTTTTTGTAAGGGTTACCTCACTAAGAAACCACATAAGACCATTTCTTGGTATTGCTAGCATGTTTCTAATAGTTTGAATTCTTAACAACTGTTGCTAGGCATTTAACATGTTAGCTACATTTGCTTATCATCTGCTAACATGTTTTAGTAGGTTTCAAACTAATTTTGGCTTGCTCATAACATGTTGCCTGCTTGTTTTAGCATGTTGCAAACACAATGCTAGCAGGTATACAGTGTTAACGTGTTGTGCTAAGCATTGTTACAGCATTTTAAAACATTTCTAGCCATTTTTAGTAAGCTGTTAACAAATTTTGACATGTTGCTAGCATGTTTTTACACATACATACAGTATGTTAAGCATGATGCTGAGTATTGCTAACATATTGTAACATCTTTCTAACATTATGACAGAATGTTTTACACACTGTTAGCAAGTTTTGACATGTTGCCATGTATCATGTTCATAACATGTTTTAGCCCACTGCTAGTAGCCTATGTTTTAACGTGATGTTAACATGCTGCTAGTATGTTTTAGCATGTGGCTACATTTGATAATGCATTGTTACTTGAAAACAAAGTCATTTGATTGTGTAATAATTCAATTAGATAATTTTATTTTTCTGTGAGACCTTTTGACTTTTGTGATTATTTTGCGGTGAAGTGGCAAATTATGCAGGGTTGCAAAAAATAATACATTTTGTTGATTTTGCTTTGTATTTATTGTGTTGTGTAAAACTTCAGGGACTGGTTTGTCTGTTGCAAGAAATGCGAAGAATGAGACAAGCCACAATGAGAAAAGCTTACCAGTAGATGTGATTGCTGGAGTGTAAAGATGCATATGATGTGATGGGCGGCTTTCAAATCAGCTCCGAATCACACCAAACCACCATTCTGAGATGGACTCATGGACTCATCAGTAAAACGAACTAAACTCTAACGTCAAACACATGAAAGTGCCCTAGAAAGCTGAACGCAAGCTGATTATTACAGACAGAAACACAGAAGCAGCATTTGGAGATACACATTACCCAGAAACACCCTTGAACGGTTCTTCTGGGCATGAACGAGACCCACAGGCTCATGGCAAGAGATTCTGATACTTGCTTCAGTTTATGAGTGCTGAATTCATCATGAGGAATTACATTTCCCTTTGTTATCAAACAAACATGTTATTATAATTATTGTATAGTAATATTGATATTTAATCACAAAATGTTTGGTCCTATAAACAAGCACAGCAAACCTTGAGCTTTTTTTAAAACCAGTCACAATTTTTATCAGAAAAATCGGAGTTAGATTTTTTTTTTTCTCCCCAAATTGTGCATCCTTAATTGCCAGGGTCAGATGCAAAATGTATTACATTTTGAAATGTGATTACATTACAAATGGACCTTAGATTAAAAAAAAATAAAAAATAAATTAAATGATATGACTCCTTTAAAGCGATGCACCCGTTACCAACTTGTCTGAGTGACCTCGTGCCCGTGGCGGGTGACCTTTGTCCGCTCGGAGTGGCACTCGCTGGCACACAATGACTCTCACATGAGCTCAGACACTCAGTCGACGCAGACAGATGCACTCTGTCACAGCGGCTGCGGTCAGTTATAACACATGCAGTTTGACGTGAGTGAAGGGCCGCAGGAAAAACACATTCTGCAGGACACAGTTTTTGTGATTGTAATGGTTTGAATGTGATTCAACTTCCCTTTGCAAAATCACAGTATTTGAATAGGCAAGCAGCTCATACTCAGGGTTAAATGACTGCTGGCATTAGGGGGCAGCGGCCCTCCATATGGCAGACTGCGCCTGCTCAATCCACTGCTTACTTGATACAGTTACTTGAGAAGCAGAAGTGCATAAATTATATAAGGACTTATTTCCAACTGTGATGGATTAGCCATCTGTCCTGCAGGCCGAGATGCTGGGATCGGCTCCTCCGCAACCCTACACAGGATAAGCGGTTTGGAGAACGGATGGATGGATGGATAGATGCAATGATATATATGTATATTAACATAAAGTTTATTTATCTTACTCCATTGACATTTATTATTATTTCAAACGTAATCTAAATAAAGTTTGATTATGGCTCTATGGAAACAATACATTTTATTAATTTATTAAAAAATGATATAAATTCATCAGAATTCAGAATTTATTTTCTGTTTTCATTTTAGTTATTTTTAAGTTTTAAGTAACATTTTATTAAAGTTGACACACATACACACGCATACATATATATATATATATGTATGCGTGTGCACGTCCTGATATTGCTGAGTTAGATGCGTTCCTGGGTCAACATATTTTGTTGATCCTGGAACAACATTCTAGTCTGAAAATTTATTCTTAACCCTATTCCTACCCCTAAATCTAATCCTACCCATAAATTATCACAAAAATCAGAGGGAAATGATAGATGAATAACACTGATGTAGAAGCACCAATTCATGATTTTAAGCCTAAACTTGACATAATCTGTAAACTTGTCCCTCAAATCTGATTGGTTGATTTGAATGTTGTTCCAGGATTAACAAAAATGTTGACCCAGGAACATGTTGAACTCAGCAATATCAGGTTATGCTATGCATGTGTGTGTGTGTATATATATATATATATATATATATATATATATATCAGTGGCGTGCGGTCCATGTAAGCTGTGAATGCTCTGCATACCCAAGCCATTCGTGGACTCGGCAACTAATATTACTATTAAATCCCTTGTTTGATGTGTACCATAAAGCCTACATGATTGGTGATGCATATGTAACTGTCCGTAATTTAATTATTTGCCAAACGACGGTATTTTCCTTAAATCTGCCAGTTACGGAGACTTCCGGGTAAGCTGATCTACCGCAGCTTTTGCGCCTTCACGCTTTTGTTATGGAGCGTCATCATCGTCCCGCGTTCTCATTGGTTTGCTGGTCTATGTGAGTGTACATGGGCGGATAAGCTATGAGCTGATAGCTTGCCCAAGAGACAAAATGAGCTGCTCCCAGATCTCGATCACCGAAAATCACATTGTATTTGATACAAATCTAACTAGACTTAGCCAAATCGGGAAACAAGTCATAACTAAAACTATTTTCATAGTATTTCATTTTCTCCATAGAGAATTTTTTTAAGAAAACTTCTACAGTCCTACTGTAACTAGGCCTATCAGAGTATGTTAATCGATAGTCTGTGCGTTTGATAAAAGTCAGTTTGCACAATTTCAACTTATTTTTTAAAGAATAATGATATTTTTATTTATTATAGCCTCCTTATATTTATTATAATTACATTTTATTTTTTATTTATAATAGGCTGCTAATACTTATGATGTTATACTTATTTTTAATTATTAGTTAAGAAAATACTTATGGCATACATTTAAATTGACGCCATGGTGTTTTTTACTTGTCGTGTCTGATTTAGATCTGTCTCATAAACTGATTCGTTTCAAGGTGAATTATATTGTTTGTGTGACACTAGCGGCACCTAGCGGATTACAAAAATACAGCATATTTTGCAATATTGCAATATGCAGCATATTTTTCGCCTATCGCGCCTCCGTCGACTCAAACATCACAGAAGCTCTTACAGGTGTTTGTGAAGGCACGTCTCAACAGGTAAATGTAGGCTACTCTCAGTAAAAGGTCCAACATATTAGAAATACTTTTCGCTGTGATGCTATTTGTCATGAAGCCGAGGCTACATTAAGCGATGTTAAAAGCTTTTTCTTTATAACGGTTTCCTATGGGAGGAAAACGCAACGTGTAGGCTAATTAAACGAATTGCGTTCATATTCTGGGCTCATCTACTTTGCTGTACACAGTATACTTTATTAGTATGGTGTTTACTGAGTTTGGTCTGTTAATATCACTGCCTTAGTACGTTACATTAAGCGTTTTAGAATGTCCATTCAATGTAAAATCCATTCAATTCTGCATCGGCCACATTTTTTCATGAATCACCACCCAGCATACCCGGTTAAAAAAGTCACCGCTCGTCACTGATATATATATATATCAACAGTTTGTTCTGGTTCTCGAATCTGATTGGCTGAGATGAGAGGCTTCTTCAGCCATGCAATATTCCCCCAGTATTATCACTGTATCCATTTCACAATTTGCATTACTCCGCTTGTTTTCAGATCTATGCTGGCAGCATTTGCCTCAGTGAGCGTCAATAATGGAAGAGCAAACCCAAATCGTTTTATAGTATTATTACTGTTATTGTGTCACAGAATGTAGTTTTAAGATTTTTTTAGGCTAGAAAATAGTTTAGACCTCAAATATGCAATTTATTTATAAACATAGACAGGAACATAAACCTATTTGACAATTTGTTTAGACGTTTTCGGAGATGTGAGCTCCAGGCTGTCAGCGGCCGTTCAGCGCTCAGATACCCGCCGAGAACAGCTTTATCTTGGCCAGTCCTTTGGTAATTTGCCACTGGCAAATAACATAGTGGTTAAACATGAGGTATAATTTATTTTGGATATATCCACTGGTAATCTTTGGTCTTATTAATTTATTACTTGTTCCAGAGCTTTGGCTTTGAGTTGAGTTAAGTTAAGTTTCATAACTTTTTATGTAAATTCACTGAATTGTTTGCTTGTGTTTATTTCCTTTTGTACAAACTTCGTTTACCTTTATAATGGCTATTGGAAGATTTCATCAGGTGAAAACATGAACACACTGGATAACCGCTTTATAGTAGAAAAAGTTGTTTTTCTGATGAAATGAGGCACTGACACTGAGGCACAGGACATTTAAACTGATTTTTGTATTATGGATTTAAGATCGACCTGAAAAATGAATGATAAATCATATGCAGGTAATACACTAGCTCAGGCAATCTCTCTTTCATAATAATCTACTCTACGTAATACAATAAGCTTCAATAAAGAAACTCTGTGTTCCTTCGTTACAAGTTCTAAAGTGACATTTTAGAATTAGTAAAGGAGGCTTGGGCTCATCTGTTAAACTGTCAACATGAGATTTGAATCCATGGCGGAAGGAAGTAGTTCTGCACAAAAGAGGGTTTTTAAAGACACTCCATTGTTGTGTCTTATTTATTTACACATTTGTGCCGTTCAACTGTAAACGAGTAGCCGTGCGATATGCCTGTATATCAGCATGCTGTGATTACCTATATTTACATTTACATTTACATTTATGCATTTGGCAGACGCTTTTATCCAAAGCGACTTACATTGCATTATACTATACATTTGTATCGGAGTATGTGCAATCCCTGGGATCGAACCCATGACCTTGGCATTGCTAGTGCCATGCTCTAACCACTGAGCTACAGGAAATATATGGCCAAATCACAGCTGTGCTGATATACAGCCATATCGCACAGCTACTGATGTGATATTGCTTATATAATATATCCCCCTGTAGTCAATAATTGTATCCCTTAAAACTCATCTTTTAAGGGATATTTAAGTGATTGCAAAGCCATCTTTTGACTTTATAAAACTTTATTTAACACATGATTCGTATAGATCTGTTAATTGGATGTTAAATGTTAATTCTACAAGGATTTTGTGTCATTTTTCAAAGAGCTACTTCAAATTCTTAGAAATATTGTACATAATGATAACCATACAATGCTAAACGTATGAGTAAATAAGAAAATAAGAGTTATTGGATAAACTTTTTTAAAGATCAAGAACAACTTACCTCAAGTTACTTTTTCAGATTAGATGTTGAATCTAGCTTACATTGCACTGTGATGTTACGTCCTTTTTCAAAATTTTATAAATAAAATTGTCTTTTTATTTTCATGAAAGAAATGAATTTGCGCAGGGTTTTCTGTTTTCCCATCCATTTTTGTGTTGTGAAAAATGTCCAGTTTACAATACTATTAAATGAAATAAATAGGGGTGTGACAATATATCGTGTCACAATATATCAATACAAAATGTACAATATAAAAATGCAATATGTATCATGGAAATAAAAATTAGGCCGATAGCCTCGTGGTTAGTGCGCTGACATATAGTGCAACTGCGCCTCCGATGACCCGTGTTTAATTCCCGACTTGAGGCCCTTTGCCGTTCCCGTTACCCTCTCTCCAACCCACTCTTTCCTGTGAAATATCTCTACTGTCTTGTCTAATAAAGGCACAAAAAGCAAAAAAAAAAAAACATAACTTAAAAAAGTGGCCTACATTACTTTAAATATATCTAGTCAGTGGCAGATTGCAAGCATATTCGTCTAAAGTAATTCTGTATTTTCAGCTTCAAAATCATAAATATTTTTATTTTTTGTCCTGCGCATTTGGTTACCAGAACCTAGTCCAACCCTATTCATTTCCACCCCCAATGTAGTACCAAATTTAGTATTTTAATCAACAGTAAATTTTTTGTTAACCTTTTACCATATGTCTTGGAATATCGCAGTAATATTGTATCATGTGTTCAGTATCGTGATATGTATCGAATCGCGACATGAGGATATTGTTACACCCCCTAGAAATAAATGACATTAAAATTCAAATTAATCACATTGATAATCTAAAATACTTTATTTTATTTATTTATTTATTACAGGGACAATGCATGTTAATAAACATTTCTGTCAATATGCCAGAGTTAGCCAGAAGGCTATTTTTCACCTGTAGTCCCTAGACAGATGGTAATAGTCACCCTAAAAGAGAGTAAAATTACATATTTAAATAACAATAAAACAATGACAATACATTTAATAAAAAAGCACTATTAAGCTATGATGTACATTAGAAACACAACAAACCAACAATCAGACAAACATCAGACAAATACATGAACACATACACACACACTAAGCAAGAAACCAACAGGGGGCAACAAGAGCAGGTCTAGTAGTAAGCTAATGTTGACAGCTCTGATTATCAACGAGCCATTTCTTTAGCTGGATCTTAAATATACTATATGTGTTCAGATTTCTGATGTTTATAGGAGTGAGGTTCCACTCAGTAGCAGCTCGAAAAGAAAAAGCAGTTTGGCCAAATACACTTTTCCTGGAGGGAATGATACAATCTCCCCTCGCTGCACCTCTGGTTCTACCAGGGACGATTTCTTTAAGACTGCAAGGGAAGCTCGGCTTCCCTTATAATGTCACAAAATTAATGGTCAAATATGTACTATTGTATTAACATTTTATTGACTAAAAATGCGTTAGAAAACGTTCATCTCAAAGACGAGTTCGTTCAGAATCAGTTACATATAGCAGGTCGGCTGACTCGATTTCCTTCTCATACATTCCCGCAGCGTCACAGTGCATTTCCCTACTGAAGCCCAGCGTCCATTGACTTCAATGGGGCTGCTTTGAACGGTTTTTTTCAGCGCTTCGAAACTAGACGGTCATTGGATAAACGCTGCGATTATGTCCCGCCCACGGACGCTCAGCGTCTCTGGGGGTGAATGGGGAGTGGGCTGGCCCGGACTCCGAGCTTCTGCGTGATGATTGGAGGGTCTGTCGAAAGACTGCATCTCCTTTTGACTGACAGCGATTCTGTACTATAAGGAATCACTGAAGCTATTCGCGCTCAGTCCCATCGCGGATTTCTCAAGTTCAGTCGAAATAAAAACTGCTGCAACCTATTTCTTTGATATTTGCTTGGCGAAATTGCTTGATTTTCATCATACATTTCACACAATTATACACCACATTCCTTGTTTCAGTTTTACAGAGTTTAATATTTTTGTACTTGAAAAGACTCCTAGTTGGTACGACAGGGTCACAGACCATTTTCTTGAAAAGGAACGTAGGGCAGAATTTACTTTTAAATAAATAGACAATTTTATGATGTAGGCCGAAAATGAGCTTCCCCTCTCTGACAGACCAGTAGCCGCCACTGGGTTCTACTATAATCAGCTGTTCGAATGTTGACAAACTGATGAAGGGGAGGGGATGATAAACCATGAATAATTTTATAAACAAGACATAGATTTGAGAATTTTACAATGTTTTCCCAGCTGAGTAATCCATATTTTTGTAATATTGGACAATAATGAGAAATTTTTTGTTTTTTTTATGCAACATTTTTACAGTTCGTTTGTAAAGTGATTGCAGAGGTTTCAGAGATATAACACTAGCTTGTGACCAAATAGGTAAACAGTAAGTAATATGTGAAAAAAATCATAGAGTGTGTGTACATTTTTGCTGCCTGTGTAGACATTTGATGGCGAATGTGTCTAAAGTTACAGAGGTTGAATTTGATTCTATTACAGACCTTTTTTACGTACTTTGAATCAATTAAACCCCCAAATATTTGTGTTCTGACACGATCTGCAGTCTTTCCCCTGACACAAAAACATCTGGCTCAACATTGAAGTTATTGTTAGATTTTGTGAAAAACATTGCTACTGTTTTTGATGTATTCAGCTGCAGGCAAGAATGTTTCAACCAAGCTGTAATATTAACCATAGAGTTAGTGATTTTCTCAGCTACCTGAGAGATATTACTACCATGAACATAGACTACAGTGTCATCAGCATACATCTGCACAGAAACATCTGGACAGACAGACGGTAGGTCATTTATATAAAGTGAGAACAACAAAGGTCCTAAAATTGATCCTTGAGGAAGACCGGTAGATAGACTAAAAGCCGCTAATTTAAATGACTGGATTCTGACATGTTGGGAATGGTCAGTGAGGTAAGACTCAATCCATTTAAGTGCATCTGAGGAAAAATTAAAACTGCATAATTTTGTCAGCAAGACTTTATGAGTGTCGAAAGCCTTCTTGAGATCCAGAAACACAGCTCCAACAACCCCACCTCGATCCAACAAAGCTCTGATGTTTTCAGTAAAGAAGCAAGTAGCAGTTTCAATGGAATAATTGGCTCTAAAGCCAAACTGCATAGAGTAGAGAGCATAGGGTGTGGTATTTAGATGGGTAATAATTTGTTTTGCTACCAGTTTCTCTGCGATCTTAGACACAGTAGGCAATATATTGATAGGTCTGTAGTTTGACATGGAATGAGGATCTCCACTTTTGAAATTGCTCCAATAACAGCTGATTTCCACATGCTTGGGAACATATTTTGTGAAATGGACAAATTGATAATTTTGATAATGGGGCGTTTGACTGATGTACTAAGCTCCTTGAGCATCACTGTATCCATACCAAAAATATCTTTACAACTAGATGGTCTAAGTGATTTAATGGTCTGTGATACTTCTGAGATGTTTATTAAACTGAAAACTGATTGACTTGTGTCTATTGGAGGAGCGTATGTGTTCTCAGGTGTAAAACAGTTTGCTATGTTAGCCACAGAATCAACAAAGTAGTGATTGAATGCCTCTGCTACAACCGGAATATTGTTTGTTAGTTGTTCATTTATTTTAATTTCTAAAGTATTTTGTTCTTTGGGGTGATCCCCTGTCATTTTTCTTAGCTGGTTCCATATTATTTTAGCATTTCCATTTGATCTTTCAATTAAAGTAAGAAAGAAATCTGCCTTTGCTTTTCTTAATGATCTTACAACGTTATTTCTCAACATGGTGAAAAGTCCTCTGTTATGAGTTTATTTAGTTTTATTTGCTATTTTTAAAGCTTGGTCTCGTTCTTTCATGAGTTTTATAATATCTGGATTTATCCAGGGTACAGTGTTTTTGTGTTGTTTAATTTTATGTGTGAATTCTTTAATAGTTCTCTCAAGTGTTTTTAGAAATATTTGGCTGTCTTTTTCATAATCAACTAAAGATAAAATGTCATCCCATTGAATTTGGTTAGCTGCAGCTACAAAGTTTTGATATCTACTTTTAGGAATTGTGATAATTTCTTCTTTTTTTTCTCTAGCACAAGGATGGAAACATTTTTTGGTAAGCATTCTAGTGATAAGAGTTAGATTGTGGTCCGATAAACCTGTTTACGTATTAAATGATTTTACAATTCTTTCTGGCCTTTTGGTAAATATGAGATCAATTTGTGTCTTGGAAGAGTTTGTTATTCGTGTTGACCCATGGACAACTTGTGTTAGATCAAACCTATCTGTGATTTGTTTTAGCTTTTTCTAGAGGGTTCGTCCTCCCAGTTGATGTTAAAATCCCCCATAATAATAATAATTTCTTTATCAAGATTGCTTTCTTTTAACAGCTTTTCAAAATTTTCATAAAAACTGTTATCTGTAGAGGGAGGCCTGTAAATTACAAAGGACAAAGGACATTTGTGGTGAAAGACTAACATTGAGACCTAGACATTCTAATAGATTACAATTTGTCCACTGGATTTTATATAAACCATCACTCCTCCTCCCTTCTTTGATCCCTCCCTGTCTTTCCTGTAGATGTTATAACCAGGAATATTCAGAGCTGCTAACGGAGCATTTTGATTAAGCCAGGTTTCAGATAAGCATGAAAAGTCAAGGTTTGAATCCATTAACAAATGCTGTATTTCCTCACCTTTAGACAGTATGCTTCTAATGTTTAAATAGCCACCTAGAAGGCCCTTTGGTTTAGCCTTAGGGTCCCACACTGTTCGCAAATGATTGACAGTCTGAAACACCTCCTATTTCCTATTCTTTGCATTTTGGCATTTTTCTTGGCAATGTGTCCAACTTTTTGGATGTAACTGTAATTTGATTACCTTCTAATTTAAATGTAACTATAATGCAATACAGTTACTCATATTTTGTATTTTAAATACTAAACATTGTTAAGTATTTAATAACCCTGATAATAACCCTGTACATGCATTCCCTGGTAATCAATTCCATGACCTTGGCATTGCTAGCACCATAATATACTGTCTAAGCTACAGGAATGAGTTATCTTACACAACTTTTATTAAGTAAATGTATGAATAAATATGTTAATAAATATATTAATATAAGTATAAATAATATGCAAGTAAATCTTATTTGAAGGATATTCAGATATTTTACTGGAAAACAAGACAAGCATTATGAAAATGTTTTATGTGTTATTCTTGTGATCCATATGCATTGAATATCATTTGGCTGTCTTTATTCTCATCAGAATTTGTATTCTAACTTATGTGTTTGACATCTCTAAAATGACCAATTCTCCTATGATACACTGTTCTCTGATCTGGAGGTGAACTTTCATTTTCACTGGAATTATGGCATTTTTCTTGGCAATGTGTCCAACTCAAGACTACATTCAGACATAAGAGTGGACATAATTTTCTTTTAGAACACATAGTTCAGCTGCTAAAATCTCTGTCTGCTAAGACTAGTTTTACAAGTTCATCTTCTATTTTTCTTTATAACTTTTTTTAATGTCAGTTACAGTCTAATTTGAATCTGACTGATTACCCATTGACTAACTGCTACTTTGCCAGACTAGTTCTCAAGACACATGTTAAGTCTTAACGTAGAGGCTACGTTTATTCAACAAGTCAAAACGGTTTTATATTTTAGCTTCCTAAACTAGCTACAAGCTGCAGTCAAGCTGCTCATATTCCCATTAACAGAGGTCAGCTAAGAATAAAGGCCCATTATCATTCATGTAAAAACAAAACAACAAAAAAAACAGTTTTAAATGATTTATTGGACATTTAGAGTTTTGAAAAAGGACATATGTGGATTGCATTGTCACTTTTAAACAAAGACTCAACTAGGATTGATCCCGTCATCAGCAAATGCTCACGTGATCAGTAGTGATGTGCTTCAGACAGTCCAAACTGCATTTAAAGAACTGGCTGTGTAAAAGCATTCATATTTCATATTTGTCTCGCTTTTAAACTTGAGCTCATGAATACATATTACAGGATATGGAAAATTCAACTCAGCAAAGTCCAATGCGTAATATTGCCGTTTCTTATCAAAGGCGTCTGGAAGCCTAAATTATTGTCATCAAAGTGAAGCAGTTTTGGGCACCTCCAGCGCTGAGAGCTAAACGCTTTTACACAAACCCCATTAGAGGCTCATTGTGCGCAGATAGCAGCTCCCAGTCGGAGGAAAACACGCTGCAAGTCCTTGCTGCCGGCTGGCTCTTTCTTTCACAAACGTGACACCTCTTATTAAAGTGATAAATGGCCTCTACCGATGGGCAGATTTCAGGTGTCAAGAGTTGCGCGGCATTCTGGCCCAACCGTTCCGGGCCGAACTGGAACTCTGTGACAGGGAAAAAAAAAAAAAGCTGATAGAAGCGCTTTCGCTTTTTCTATCCGTATGTCTTGTTGTCTGTCCATCTTTCTAAAGCTTTTAAAGTGCTACTTCAGTTCTTTATTTACAGTTTCCAGTGAAGGAAAAATGTTTACCTGAGGTTCATGTCACATTGAGACTCAGAAGTGAAGAATTAGTCTCCAAGCTGACTGAACTCGACGTGCTTGTGCTCCTCCTGCAGTTTGTTAGACAGATCGATACGAGTGTTTGGGGTGATACGTCACTGTCACTCTGGGAATTGTGGGTAAACTTCCAGGTCTCTCTTTAGAGGACCAGACACGTATCTCGGCATACAGATGGACCGTCACTAGAGAGCCAAAGCAGCTGAAGAACTGAGATTGTATGTAACCTTCATTACTGTATGCTCTTCGGGCAAATTCACTGGACGGTCGCGCGTTACTTTTGCATACGCTACTTATTGCAAATGTTTATTTCAGTTAAAGGTGCAATATGTAATACTTTTGCAGTAAAATATCCAAAAACCACTAGGCCAGTGTTATATATTTTGTTCACTTGAGTACTTACTTTTTCCATCATACAATACGTTTTAAAATTAATTGCATGCCATTTATCAACACAAGCCATCCAGCATTTAATATGATATTCTGAAATCGATCTATCTTACTGCAGTGTGTCTCAAACAAGTGTCTCTCAGCAGCTGCCGGGCGAACACACAGAGTAACGTTATAACATCTTTTTCAACACTCTCAAATGTATCTTATATGATAAACGGAGCCGCATTACCTCATACTCATGACCGGAAAAGCTGAAGTGGCTACTGTGGCATAATAAAAGTTCCGCTGTTCGTGAGGCGTGTGTTGCGCAATCGTTCCAGCGGCCTCGTTCAGCTCCCACAACACTCGGTCCTGTTCTGCTTCATACTACAATAACGTTAATAATAGCATCCATGAACATGATTTCTTCCCGAGTCCTATCCCTATTCTTTTGCACCGTCCGTTGAGGTTAAGACCACATGTCCCAAGATTCCACACTCAAACTTGGCGTCATCAAGCTACGCCTTTGTTTTGAATAGGCCTCTAGCGACCTCTAGCGGACAGAAATCCTACATACTGCACCAAAACTTTCTATAATAACACTGTTATGCTTCCATTTCTCTAGACAGCTGCACTAGTTTTGCACATGCTACTTCTTATTCGCAAACCTGTTTAACTAGGCACTAAATGCCTACTACCCTATAACGTAGGAGAAAAACAGTATGTTGTTATAGTAGTATGTCTGAATTTGTAGTGTTAAAAGATCATTCTTTTTTTTTTCCATTTAGTATTGACCTTCAGAAGCTCCAGAAGAAGATACTTGCAGGTTTTCTAGAAAACAAAACAAGTACAATTTTCCCTGATCTTTTCACACTCACACACACACACACTCACACACATGTTGGTTTTGCTATACTTGTGAGGACATTGCATAGACTTCCATTGATTTTATATCAGGTCAATTATATTTTCTATCCCCCTACACTACCCCTACTCCTAAACCTAACCATCACAGAAACATGTGCACATCACTAGATTTAAATTAAAACCTCTTTTGGCTGATTTATAAGCCTTTTAAAATAGTGAGGACCACCTAAAAGGTCCTCACAAAGAGAAATGTCCTCACAAAGCAGGTTGCGTCTCAATACTTGGTCCGGACAAGTATAGCAAAACACGGACACACACACACACACATACCCCCATGCCTTCTCAAGCATCAGTGAGAATGGATATGGATTTCAAAATCATACAGTCACTGCTAGAAAGGGTTCAAATATGCACAAAATGCTGGAAAACCAAGTAATTTGCAGGACCTGGAGGATTTTTTTGAAGAAGAAGAACAGTGGGTGGTTTAACTGTTCAAGACAAACAAGAGACTAGTGAACAACCATCACAAGAAGAAAAAACAAAAACAAAACAAAAAAATAGCTAGACTAGCTGGCATGATCTTAATGACTAATGTCACATGGAAACCGGACCCTTCAGAGATTCTGTTAGCATAATCATATTATTGTTCAGTAATAATTTGTAGATAATTAGCATGGCTTGATTAAAATGAAGCTGTTCTCTCTCAGCTGTGTTTCACCTCACATTAAATCATTCTCTAATTCTTCTCTTTTCCTGCATCTGATGCCCTGCTACCCGAGGCAGAGACGTCCTCAAACAGCCTTTTAATCTGTGTGTGTTCTTAAAGACATTTACCTTTGCTGCTCATCCAATATGCTTATTCAAACATCATTATCACTGTTAATATCTGGTTTGCTCAAGAGCAATCTCCTGATCTCCATCTATTTACAGCCATTCAGTTAGATTTCTGTTAGGTCAATTTTATTTTTCTCTTAAACAGTGTTTCTCTTTCCCTCTGGCTGAAGATCTCTGAAACCACTGAGGCAGGAAAAAAACACACACACACACACAAACACACACACACAAAAACATGTTTGTTTTGCTATTATGGTAGGGCTTTACAGTGACTTCTAATGTTTTATTTTGAGCTAATAATATTTTCTAAGCCCTAAAACCTCATACACATTTTTTTTATTTTCTGTAGGACGCTATGTAGTATGTTTATTAAGCTGGTTTCCTCATAGGAATGTTGGCTGCTCCTCATAATGTAGTTAATTTCAGGTTTTACTATCATTGTGAAGAAGAAATTTGGTCAACAGAGGTAAAGCCTGATCCCCACACACAGAATTCGCTGCTACTGTCAATGCATGTTATAGTTCATGCTGCATTAAAGTCAGCATGTAATGGAAGTTGCGATCATCTTTTCTTCCCTATTGTGACATACATCTGAGTGAAAAGGCTTCTGGAACAAGAAAAAAGTGTAGGGAGGTACTTGATTTCCGTGAGGAATTGATTGGATGGTTGTGGTTTGCTATTGGTGGATCTCATTTGAGTGACAGGTTGTCCCGCCCTCACGTCATCAGGAAAGAGATGTCACTGTAAGAGGGAGGGGGAGATATTTTGATTAAAGATTGTGAGGCACATGAATATAAAAAATGATGTGCAGAGATAAATAATTTATAATATTACAACATTCCATTAAAAATGCATATTAAAAGTTCTTTCTTTTGAATAACGTGCACTGATTAATCATTTGCAGTAAGACAAGACCATGTATTTAGAGAGTCAATTCGGATTTTGGATGCCAATTTATTTATTGTAGTTGTTGTCTTCTGCTCTATCATGCTGTCTTCTGCTCCATCGTCTACATACCTGTGTTATTTGTAGCATTAAGAACATAAAATGACTCTAATATACAGTAAATACGATTCAGCACATAATTACATTTCTTAACTGAAAAGGAGTGTCCCAAGGGAACGTTCTCAGAATTTTGGCTAAAATTCTGGCAAGGTTCTCTTATCTGGTATTTAAGAATGTCCTTGAAACATTATTTATACATTTTCCATGGAAGTTTTTTTTTTTTTTTTTCTTTTTTTTTTCAGAGAACATTTAATAAATAATGTTTTTATAACAGTAGCTAAATATTCTCAGAACATATTTTTTAACACGGAAGGGATAGAAGAGATGGCAATGAAGATGTGAGATGAACAGATTGAGAACTTTATCTTTTTAGATAAAAAATCATGTGGACAAAATGTTTATAATCACAATAATATCATACGATGGCTTAAGACCCATGATAATATGTCGTGATGATATGATTTTCACCTTCAGTATACTGCCTTCTATATGCTGCATTATGGTATTAAGTACATAAAATGATTGTAAAGCTTGATGTGGCAAACACACACACACAAGCGGCATGTTCATTCCAGAGCCCAGGAAACATTTGGACAAATCCAGCTCCCAGCTAAATGTGTTGATCTGCCAAAGCTCTGAGAGCATCTCTGGAGCTCCTCCAGCTTCCTCTGGTTGCGCGGCCGCAGAAATATTACATCGTTTGATTTGTTTACTGGAACTGTCACAGGAGTTGATCATTGCAGTAAAACGCTTTAAAAGAGCCGTGATTTGTAATGTCCGGTCGGCGTAAACACACGCAACTCTGGTTTCTCGGTCTGGTGCTGACTGCGTCACCCACAATACCTTGTGAAAATGCATTGTGAAATGCCACAGCAATGTGGCTTTCGGTCTAATTTATTCATCCACTTTCTACGGAAGCCATTTTCCCCGGCAGAGAGAGACTGAGCGTAATTATCCTAATTAGTGCTAATTAAACATGGCTGAGCCCATTTTTATAATGAGCCCCTCATGGAGAGCTCAGAGGAGGAGGGTCTCCGGTCGCCGCCTCCCTTTGTTGCCACAGTAACCGTTTCCGTAGCGACCCGCTCTTGACAGTGATGGGAAATGAAGAGGGGTTAATTTCCCAGTGAAGGGGCACAAATTAAAGCTGAAATGAAAGAGAAAGTCAAACGCCTCCTGTTTGCAAATGAACTTCTGTCAGGCACTGGCAAAAAAATATACAAAATAATGAACAGATCCACTATCAAACACAGTTTCAAATCAGACAACATGTCATCATCACAAACCAACCCTAGTGACAAAAAAAAGAAAAGAAAAAAGAACTCTTTAGCATACTTTATAAAGAGTATTTGTTACAGAATAATATGCTTTAAAAGAACATAGGCTTGACCGTTGATCTGCATGTAATGTTTTTAGAGACATGATAATGGCAATGAATGAAAATGTATTATAGTTTAAATTTATACGAAATTAGATGGTTTAGTGTTTTTGACCCAGTTAATATTACTCCTACTCTCTTTCAAATATAGGCTGAATGTAAACCAATATTCAGTTCAATTTCATTTATTAATTTGATGCGAACAGTTTTTTTTTTTTTTTTTAAACAGTAAAATTTTTTATCTCATTGCAACAACGCAATTCAAATACAGCAGAGCAATTCATTTTGCGCTCACTAGCTATCTTTGTTTTAGTTTTAATTTAAAATTTTCAAAAAGACCAATACCAGATCGATCCCAAGGCAAACTCTAACCTAACCTAAGTCATTTTAAATTTCGGCATTTTATGATTCATGCAATCAGAAAAACTTGCAAATGGTAGCCTATAGACATTTTGTTGCCCCACCCCTTTTCAGCACTGAGCTCGTTGTTATCTGTCTTCTAGTTTGTATTTCCACTGGTCTCATGGAAAGACGTACCTGTGGGAACAGTCAATGCGTAGGGTAGAACGGGGCTAAAGGCGCCTTTGGTATTAAACCACTAGATGGCACAAAAAATTGCTGCAGCACTTTCCTAAATATCCGCTTTTCAAAATGCACGTGCAAATTTGTCTGATCCTTTATGCGATCGCGGGCACCAACACAAAGTTGTTTCTGAGGTAGTTTGATCTAATATTTGATGTTTTTTTTAAATGTTGTTGATTTAAGTAGCAAATGAGAATCGATTAAACTAATGTTTGTATTTTCAGACAAAGGTCTTCTTAATGATTTTCAGTTTTGTTCGAGGTTATTCAAGCAACAGTTTTTCAATAACGGAAGAATATGTAAAAGTATGGTATTTGGAGTAAAAAGCGCACCTGCTGTTGGGGCAAAAGGCACCATATTTAACATGATAATACATAGTTTGCTGACTTTTCCATTTGTTGATATGACATGGTTAGATTCAGGTGGCAAATATCATATATCAAATTGGGTATCCATCTTAGAGATAATACCCATATTTATAATGAAACAATCATATTTAAAAATATTATATTAATCATATAATAAAATATAATTTATTGTTACTACTATAAATCTATAATAAATATTATGGGATCTCCTTCAATGCTTTCAGAAGTAATTTTGTTTCTGTATTTTTTTAAATATATCTTTTATTAACATAGGCCTATTTTAATGACAGTATATTTATTGAACAAAAATTTATTCTTTTATTTGTTAAAATAAACAGAAAACAGTACAAACTTTGTGATTCTTTTCAACAAGTATTAACCTAGACATTATTAAAAACATATTATTTTAGCTAAAGTATTTGTATCAACACTGTGTGGCTTTTACCCCATGCTGGGGAGCCTTTTACCCCATGTGTGGGGGAAAAGGCCCCCCTCACCACCTCATACATTTATAAGATTTTTAAACAAAATTAACCACTTTTATGATTTATTTTCACACAAAATCTGCTGCTCCATCAATGTTCAATACAAACATATATATTTTTCCTGTAATCATACACTTTGAGAGTATTCAAGAGCAAATTTTTTCTTAAGGTGTGCCTTTAGCCCCGTTGTACCCTACATATCACTGCAGTTTCCCACAGAAATGAACACTAGAGGCAGTAAAACAGCAAGCGCTTTTAATCGTTTTCATACAAAGTTATGATTACAGGGTCAGGTTATGGATTAATAAAAACTTGTTTTTATGTCTCCTTGCACAATATTATGTTATGACTTCAAAACTCTTTTTACCAAAGTGCACGATTTGTAAACGAATATATTTTGGACTTTGCATCGGTTAACCAGCTCCACATGTTTCGCTTTTCTGACATAACAAGCTTGCTTGGTAGATACGGAGTTGGACTTAGGACGAGGACGAATCCGGGGAAAAACAAGTCACTGTAAAAGAGCTCAAAGATGAGAGATCAAAGCAAGCTAAAACGGCACAATTACGGATGCTTTTTATGTCACATTTGCTTTTGTTAACACTATCGGGTAGGTTTAGGTGTAGTGTTGGTGGTACGTTATTTTAAAAAATAATGGAGCACTAAACTTTTAGTGCCACTCACCGGACAAAATTTCAAATCAGAACTGCGGTGAAACCGTGAAAAAATTTACATGCTTTTATCGCCACTCAGTGGACATTTCACATTAAAACTGCACCGATATCAGTGGTGGACGAAGTACACAAATCAAGTACTAAGTAAAAGTACAGATACGTATAATAAAATATTACTCAAGTGAAAGTATTTAGTGCTCCTTTTCAATTTTACTTGAGTGAAAGTACAAAAGTACTTGATTTTTAATGTACTTAAGTAAAAAAGTACTAATTGATGAATGTTATTTTGTAATTTTATATAGGCCACTTATATAATTTAATTTTATATTATGTATTTTTATATAATCATATTGCTCAAAATAATTATGAATGATTAAGAATTGTGAAATAGCCAGCACTAATCAGTATGGATGGAAGATTAGTGGATGCAGATACATATGTAATGTGTGTTGACAAACAATATAAAAACAGACGAAACATATAGGACTAAATACATAACATTTTAAGAAATTGCTACAGCAGCGGGGAAGATGAACTTGCATGTGTTATTTTAATTTGTGTTAGAGTTGCACGATTCTGGATTAAAACGAGAATCAAGATTCTCAAATTTTTTGTTTGTTTGTTTCAAATAGAGATCATGATTCCCCCACGATTCTGAACAGACAACTAAACAAAATAGCATATAATTATTTACTAGAGGACAAAATATTAATTGCTGCAGTATATTTAAACATATTTAATTTAATTTAATTATTTAAAAACTGGGTTTGAATGAATGATTTAATGACTCACTCATAACTACTTCACTTGATTCATTACTGGATGAATCAATGTTTTTGAACAAATCCTTTGAATGAATCATTCAATGTCAAATACATTTTAACAGTCACTTGTCGTCTCCTAGTGGCGTAACGATGTAATCGATACAGCTGATATTTGAAGCTCCAAGTTAGTTTTAAAATGTGATTTGATCTGTTTGAATCGAGATCACAATCTGTAGACTAATTGATGTGGACGTGTCCGGATTAAAGCATTTCAGTGGGCTTAAACAGATCGCCCTCTACAGGAGATTTAGTTCAAAAACAACTGACAGTTGTGACCTAAATATGATTTTTCAGTTACAATAATTAATCCTAAATTTCAACATTAGTAGGCTGACTTACTTTTCACCATCAGTCGCGCGCACTCAGAGGATCCCCCAGTTCTTGGCTAATTTTCAGATTTGTAAATTCAGTTCACTGGAGACTCGCTCTGAACGGATCATTGAATCAGTGAGTTGTTGACTCGAGAACAGCTGCAATACGATCAGTCCAATTCGTGAATTAATTATTGATGTGATTTTTGAATCGATTTAACAGGATGATTGAAAAGAATCAGTTTGTGCACGAATCGGACACCGCTTTTGCGTCTTTGAACGTGTGACGATTTCTTCATTTTAAAATAAGGAGTAACGATATGTTTTATGAAATGTAGTGGAGAAAAAGTACGATTTTATGCTTTGGAATGTAGTGAAGTAAAAGTAAAAGTTGCTTAAAATAAAAATACTCAAGTAAAGTACAGATACTTGAAAAATGTACTTAAGTATAGTAACGAAGTAAAAATACTTAGTTACTCTCCACCACTGACCGATATGTACGTATTGGTACGTATTTTGCGACTCGCAAAAACATTCCCACAGGTATGTTTTTCTAATGAGACCAGGCTCGATCTTACGGATTTATGAATTAACCGCTCATTCTAAAATCTTCCCGTTCTGCTGACATTTGTTATAACTTTTGTTAACTCTACAATAAGTAAATCCACTTCACTAGCTAATTACTCTTCAACAGCGATGCCATAGAAATACAGAGCTACCGCAAAAACGGAAGTTCAAACAGCGTGCAAATGTCATTGGTAATTGCAACAACGGGGGTAGATTTGAATGTATAAAACCATCATTTAACAGCAGAATGTACCTCTCAAAGTAATAATAATAATAATAATAGTAATATTATTATTAAAACTTTAAGCAATAATCACACAATTGTTCTTCTATTTTAACCTTAACAGTAAACGTTTGCATTTTGTCTGCCAAAAAATAAAAGGAATTGATTATATTTTAAAATTTAAATAAATTGTTAATGTTTGTTTTCATTTGATTACCAGCGTTTTGATAATACAGATGTACACCGAACACAGAATTTCTGAAAAATGTTATAGGGCCCTATTATTGTTCAAAAATGTAATAAATTGTTCAATTGATGACATTAAAATATTAATTTGATTAGAGATGCTTTTTGATTATTAAAATTTAGTTAAACCATTAAAATGGAATACAGAAATATTAAAATGAAAATCAAAAAATAGAAATAAATAAATAGAATTTTGTAAAAAAAAAAAAAAGAAAAAAATTTAAGTCATGTCTGTGATCTTCTGATCTGTAGATATGCCCCTTCTTCAATTTGCGTACATGTGGAATTTTTCTTAACCTGTTTTATCGTCCAGCAGGTAAAAACTATGTGCTCGATTGCAATGAGGCAACTGACACACTGCGCATGTGCTGAAATTTTGTTCCAAATAGATGTATTGCATTGAACTGACTTGCAGTTTAAGATATATTTCAAGAATTGGATTGGATTCATTCACATTAATGAGAATCAGTGCATGTAAACATACCAAGTGACTCTTTGGTCACATATTTAAGGAAATTGGCTTATATGTGAACAATGAACTTTTTGACATTAATTTAATTGAACATCAATATGTTTATTTTTGCTCTACTGTTGTGCCACATTTTCTGGCCTACAGGTTGACATTCAGCACAATGACGTTTGGATGCTGAAATTCTGTGTTTTAAAGTTTATTACTCAATATAGTGCTTGTTCTTTGTATATTGTATGTGAATATAATAATAATAATAATAATAATACTTATACATATTGCAGTCATGACCATACATGTCCACTGGTGCAGAATGGCAGGAGCTGAGTCGACATTTTCAGTAAATTCTCTATAAAAGCTGAGTGACACGCTGCTGCAGGGGATTGTGGGATTCCCAGCGGGGAGCACATGACTGCTGAACTTGATGCAAATGAAGTGCAGACAGTGACGTCTGTCATGAGCATTCAGTGCTGGATTTAGTGCTCAGATCACATTGTTGTTACTTCATTTAATGCAGCTTTCAAATGCAGTTTATACTGTAGACTGTTGCTGGACAATTAAAAGTGTATTAAATTGGCACATTGGGCTGTTGAGAAGAAAGCTGTTATTATGCGCATATATGTGGTTAGGTTTAGGGTGCAAATATAAATTTGAAAATATAATTTAATTAATTATAATTAAATACATAATGTCATACAACTTGTTTAGACATGCAATATTATAACTATCTTTAGTTTGTTCTAATATCAATGCCTTTTGAGTCATTCTATTCACTCCAGATCTTTATATTTGAAAGTAGTGGGTTTACTTCCCACGTCGTTAAGTAGGCACCAGCTTTTGTGTAGTGATGCAAAAAAAAGAAAGAAAGAAATACATTTAGCATTTTCAGATATAAACGTTCAGATAGGAACGTGACACTGCGTCAAAAAACGTGCAATATATCTTTGACCAGTCCAGGCTACTAGGGGTTGCACCGACTAATCAACTTTAATGCTCTGCCATGACGCTTTAAGCATGACGTCGACTAGTCGCTGGTCATGGCCTACAGAGGGCACAGCAGGATAAGAAATCTTTGAAGTCCACATTTACGCTCCGTATCCAACAGTTAATGACAAATAAATGCATTCTCCAAGAGTGCTCCACAAGATATGTTTGATTATACCATCTGGATTCTCAATATTGATCAGATGAATGCATGTTTTAAACAGCTTATTGTACACATAATGGCCGTTCTAAACTGTGCTGCTACATTAGCACACACACAGACAGTAGTGCACAGATTGCGCGCTCACAGAAGCATTCAGTAGCGCAGAAATGTATTGTCAACACTGTTCTGTGATTTATCAATAAAATCGCCTAGAAACTGAAAAGTTCTAGCATATATTTTTTAGTAACTAAAACCCACGGCTTCACTATTTGTAGAGAGAAGCTGCCAGGTAAAATTAATTCACACACAATCGCTCTCTCACTAATGCATTCATATAAATGTAATCTTCGCTGTGCTACTTCAAGGACTCTCACCTTGAAAATAAAGAACAATCATGGAACATTGTTGACTGAATTCCAATTATAAATTGGAGGAAGTTCATCATCTGACCAATCTGAAGGATTTGTGAGATACTGTTAACTTGTAGAGCCTCTTACTGTATCATCAACACAAGACAATTTTATTAACAAAAGGATAGACAAAAGTAACTAACAACTACTGAATGGACAGTTACAGTCTGGAACACGCAGATCTGGAGGATCTCTGAGGAGGGGATTTTGAAGTTGATGCAGAAGATATTTTGAAGATGGGGACTAAGCTTGTCGTAGTTGCAGTTTTCTAACTCCCCAAATTCACTTCTTGCAGAACTTCCTTGTTTCTCTCTTTAGAGCTTCAGAGTCTTGAGAGAGCAACTTCACAACTCTGTTGAGCTGGACTTAGCTTAGCACATCTTGCGACCGGAACCTTTAACCGGGACTGAAACAGGAACTGGAGCCTGGAACCAGAACGGGAAACTGCAGTAACCCAGAAACTGGAACAATTCTCTGTCTCAGAGACATGTCTTTTAACCTGTCCTGAGAAGGAGGGAAATGCAAATTGGCACCTTTCAGATCCAGTGTTTTTATTGGCTGATGCTGTCAGAGGTGGCCACTGGATGGCATGAGGTTCATTTGCATAGCTTAAAGTTCATGTTTAGAACAATGTCTTTAAAGGGTTAGTTCACCCAAAAATGAAAATAATGTCATTTATTACTCACCCTCATGTCGTTCTACACCCGTAAGACCTTCATTCATCTTCGGAACACAAATTAAGATATATTTGATAAAATCCGATGGCTCAGTGAAGCCTGCATTCAAAGCAATGACATTTCCTCTTTCAAGATCCATAAAAACATATTTAAAACAGATCATGTGAGTTCAGTAGTTCTACCTTAATATTATAAAGCGACGAGAATACTTTTTGTGCGCCAAAAAAAAAAAAAAAACTATATAGTGATAAGCGATTTCAAAACAAAGCTTTACGAATCGAATCAGTGACTCGGATCTCCTATCAAATGGCTAAACTGCTGAAATCACGTGACTTTGGCGCTCCGAGTCACTGATTCGATTCGCAAAGCTCCGAAGCAGTGTTTTGAAATCGCCTATCACTATAATGTTGAAAAGTCGTTATTTTGGTTTTTTGCATTACAAAAAGTATTCTCGTCGCTTTATAATATTAAGGTAGAACTACTGAAATCGCATGAACTGTTTTAAATATGTTTTTAGTACCTTTATGGATCTTGAGAGAGGAAATGTCATTGCTTTGAATGCAGGCCTCACTGAGCCATCGGATTTAATCAAAAATATCTTAATTTGTGTTCCGAAGATGAATGAAGGTCTTACGGGTGTAGAACGACATGAGGGTGAGTAATTAATGACATTTTTGGGTGAACTAACCCTTTAAGGTTTTTTCTATGCATAATTCACTTTCCAAACCAATTTCAGATTAACCTTTTGAGCGGTAAGGTCCCACATATGGGATTTAGAACGTTCAGCGACGTCACATAACTGCCAGATTCAAACTGAGCTTTTGCGCTTTGGCTGTGAGACGGACGCGCTCAGCGTTTGTCATAAATCACAACTATGCAGTGTTTTCAGCCACATAGTTTTTTTTTAAGGTTTCAGACATTTAAATACACCTAAGCACTAGTAAAACAATATATTTAGAGTTTATAAAATACACAGCAATAACAATCCAAAAAAATATATAATTTGCCGACATTTATTCATATCAGACACACATAATGGGTCTAAGTAATTATAAAGTTTACTCTGTTATTCTTCCAGTTCAACAGCCACGTACTTGCATATATTTCGAGAGAAACTGATGAATTCACCTGCTGTAAATCCGACTGACAGGACTCTGCGAACTGCGGGGCAAACTAAGATGGCGGCGCCCGTCTTGCGTTATAGATCAAGATAAAGATAATTTATAAAGGTTTTTAAAACGACAAAACACACTCTCTTACACATATTTGAGAATCGAAATATCAGATAGTTGATGACATGGTTTGTGAAGCAAGTTTGTGAATATTTTGAATAAAAACTAAATATTAGTGATCCATTTTTCATACAGTGTTATTGTGGCTGCGGTGTGTTATGTGACACGCATGACGTGTTGCCGTGGAAACAATTAGGGCAAACATTCTAAAATAACGGTCGCCTTAAAAAAAATTTACTCTGGGGGAGGGGGGGTCAGTTAGAATATTTTAAACTCATGGTTGAAAGGGTTAATCTAGGCATTGTTCTGAAAACATAAAGTCTAAACATCATTGGGTTATGTTGAGCTACCTATGCATTCATGTATACCTTAATAGGTAAGTTTGTATATTTTGCATGTCCACAAACAACACTCATTAAGTATATACAGTTCTGTTAATAGAAATGGAGAAGATTTGCTTTGCAAGAAGATTTGCTAACTTCAAGCTACATGGAGTTTAGTTCACACCTCAGGTCTTAGGACTGAGGTATGGAGGTGAGCAATGGGGCAAAATGGTGATAGGATTAGCCTGCTCAATGACATGCTAATGTCATCATTCTTCCCTTGCACAAATGGTCAGGGTGATTGTCTTTGCAGGCTTATCTACTAGTCCATCTATTTCCTTGTGTGTGAAACTGCTCTTGGAAGTGTGAGTTTTGAGGTTCTGTGCTTTTCATTATGGCAGACGAGGTGATTATTGATGCAATGGGGGGTGTCTGCCCTCATGTCTGCCTGCTGATCACTACAGAACTGATAAAAATAAGCAGTTACATAGGAGCAATATTTGTGGGTAGGCATATAGCTGTGCTCATATGCCGTAGCTGTGCTCAAGGCAACCCTCTTTCAAGTCTCAGCGCGAGGTTCCGACTTAGGGCTCATTGACACATAGCGCAGTTTTGCTTTCAAAAACGCAAGACGTGGGCAGTGGAATGGGGAATGCCTTTTTTAAAAGTTGAAGTGATTTGAACTTGATCTCTGCATATTAAGAATGTCGTGTCATGCGGGAGATGTTGCAAAAGACGCAAGACACGAGCACAATGGTCATATATGTCTGTCTAGCGAAACAATGGAAAAGTAGCACATTGGAATGGAAAAGTTTGTTCTGTGTTAACAGCCCCTTATTTGTTCATTAATGACGTCATCATCAACTAGTCGGCATCGACTCTGCTTTAAACACATAAATGTCGACTTTAAAAAATCTCAAGTTGTTCATCCCCTAGTGGCTACTGAGATGGCCGGCAAATATCCTACCCTTTTAGGCGAAGTGTACGCCAGAAATAGAGCAATTTTAAGAGTTAGAAAGTAGAGTGACTCCAAGGGCTTGAAGGAAGCCTCTGACAAAACTTCTAGGACGACAGGGAAAATATGTGAAAATTCCTATGTGAAAATATGTGTCCTTTAGATCTATAGTGACAAACCAAATCCTTGGATTGAATTTGAGACATGAGTTTGAGCATAAGCATCTTAAACCTGTATGTCCGCAGAGTACGGTTCAAGGCCCTCAGATCTAGAATCGAATGCAACCCTCCGTCCCACTTGGAATCCAGAAAGTAGTGGCTGTAAAAGCTTGATTCTCTTGAAAGAAGAGTAGCATGTTCCATGGCCCCTTTGGCCAGAAGAGAATGCAACTTCTTGCTTCTTTTTAGCTGTCCTAGCAGCAGTGACAGTCTTTAAAGGTCCCATGACATGCTGCTTTTTGGATGCTTTTATATAGGCCTAAGTGGTCCCTAGTACTGTATCTGTATCTGTCTCTTTCCCGAAATTCAGCTTTGGTGCAGAATTTCAGCCACTATGAGCCAGTCCCACAAAGAGCTTTCCTTAGGATGTGCCATTTCTGTGTCTGTAGCTTTAAATGCTAATGAGGAGGAGAGAGGCGGGGCAAGGTGGAGGGTGGGTGTGGCCTTAACCAGCTTGCGGCTACGGTACCATGCGCTAATGTTGACAGTGGATGTATCAAAATGGCTCGTAGACACACAGTCGTTCAAGCTTTTCAGTTTGACCCAGAATATGATCCGGATGAACAAGTTGCAACTCAGCGGCTACAGCAGGACGTCTCCGAATGGTTAGTTTAAAATATTGTGTCTGAATAAGGTACTTTAGTTGGTTTGTTTATGTATGCTGTTACAGTTATTATCATGTAGCTAATGGTAGCCTACGTTGTTGGCTTTTCATGTTGCTCTGATTTGCTNATAGACACTAACCAGTGCCACTATATTAGTCAGACCTCTGCCATTATTACAAATACCTTTTTTGATAGGTGCCTTTGTGGAAATGCTACCATGCCAACATAATTTATTTGTTTACATATTTTATATTTCATATATCTTAAATGTTTTTACAATCTTTCTTATTACAATNCATTTATTTGTTTACATATTTTATATTTCATATATCTTAAATGTTTTTACAATCTTTATTACAATTACATCAAGCTCTGCAATCTGGAAATGTGGATATCGCGTGCGCCATAACACCAACAGCAGAATGGTTATCCAAACAACAAATAAATGTTCAACAATCGTATTACAGTGTGTGTATTCACACACATACTTGATGCTATCTACCTTTACATTAGCGACAGTAACTGGGCTGTATTGGCCCACGTTGGGGAAACAGTGGTCGGTGAAATGTGTGGCGCAGACATACAAAACTTTGGGAAGTTGCTTCGGCGCATTACCAGATAAAATAAAATTAACCCTCTATTTCTTCATAGGCTCGGATGAAGGAACTAAAAAAATATGTCGGTGTTCATTTGTACATCCAGACACTGAGCAACTGCCATGCTTCGCTCGTTTGCAAGCTATGCTGCCTCTCGAGGAAAAAAAAAATATTGCGCTCGCCTCGCACAGTAGTAACTCATTTTCTCATGGACGGGCAAAGCAGAGAAAGGGGAGGTAACCTTTCTAGATTGGGCCGTCTGAGCTTTCATTTTCTCAAAGGTGAAGCAAAATACCCAGGGCTCAGTTTACACCCATCGCCTTTTCTAGCCACTGGGGGACCATAGGCAGGCTAGGGGAACTCATATTAATGTTAAAAAATCTCATAAAGTGAAATTTTCATGCCATGGGACCTTTAAGTCTGCCCTTCCCCTGGATGGCTGAGTGTGATGCTTGGACCCCAGTCCTGATGAAAGGGGACACTGGCAGCCACACTGACCTTTTGCTCCTCCCTAGCCCTGGAGGAGCTAGGCCCTGGCCGGGTCTGGCTCATAGAGGTCACGGCTCCTGGCCTCGGCAAGGGATAAACTGCTGTAATCCTGTAGACTGTTTTTTGGCCAACTGAAACCTATCAATGACAGCATTAACTGCACAATAGGCCAGATGGCGAAAATGGGGCATCCAACAGAAAGGCTTTCTATTTATTTTTGATGCCTGAAAGGTTGAGCCACAGATTCCTGAGAGGTTGAGCCACAGTTGCTTCTCCGTGGCACTCAAACAGCCATTGAATGGTGATGCGTGGGCTGTCTGCTTAGTGGGACTGTTGGCTAAATCCATGCCCTGACAGAGTTCCCTCACCGACTGAGGGTCTATTCCCTCGCCAGAGTCCAGGTTCTTCAGCAGGTCAGCCTGATATGCCTGCAAGACCACCATGGTCTGCAGGGACACACCAGCTTGACCCGCTACCTCATATGCTTTACCCATGAGACCAGATGTCACTTTACAGGGCCTCGAGAGCAAAGTGGGCCTCTTTAGTTTTGATGCCAATGCAGGGGAAAGATGGCTAGCTAGCATCTTTTTAACCTATGGCATCTGCAAATACCCATGCTCCTTAAACCCCACAATAGCCAAATAATTTGTAATTGCAGAGTTCATCTCTGCATATTAAGAATGTCGTGTCATGCGGGAGAAGTTGCAAAAGACGCAAGACACGAGCACAATGGTCATATATGTCTGTCTAGCAAAACAATGGAAAAGTAGCACATTGGAATGGAAAAGTTTGTTCTGTGTTAACAGCCCCTTATTTGTTCATTAATGACGTCATCATCAACTAGTCGGCGTCGACTCGGCTTTAACACTCTGAGGTGGGAAGCCCCAGGACCTTGACACTTCAATGTGGAGATCCAGGAAGAACGACAGATATCTGCGGGACTCCGCAGACATCTTACCATTAGTAAGGAAGTGCTCACCAAAAATCACCCCTCTTACTTCCTTTTTCTCATCTGGCCTTTCTAAACTAAATTTATCGACTGCACGAGTGACTACCATGAGCAGCTCCTCAAATGCCTGTGATTGAGAAAACTGCTGGGAGTAAGTACCTGGGGCATCCACGCCACCAACCAGTTCCTCAGAACCAGAAGCGGCTGACAATAGGTTCTCATCTGGATCAAAAGAAATTGCCAGGCAAGCTTCTGAATCCAGAACAAGGTCCTCTGTGAATAAAGCGAGAGAAAGGGAAGAACCCCTCTCAAGCTCATCAGCCAGCTCCATCTGCAAGCCCCATGATTTGAGCCACCGCACTGCCTCGGCAGACACAGGACCCAAACCATGGGGTTTAGATGCCTGACTGCCATCCCTCGAGAAAAGAGCCAGGTGTGAGTGAAGTTTCCTCATTGTGAACTGCTAACAATGAGGACAATCGATTCCCACCAGAAAATTGTGAATCATAAATTGTGATCGTCATCCCTCATTAAATAACAAGGGCATGGCAGAACACACTATTTGTACTGTTTGCTGGATGCTATTTCACTCATACAGACAAAAAAGGTAGACAAACAATATATTTTCTTTCTCAGACACAAAAATTCAAATGTGGTTTAAAAAATCTGGTGACATTTATGTTGGGAATCTATTTATGGCCAATGAAATTGGCGTGTTTCCAAAGGTGCCTCAGACACCGGCTCATGTGGAAGGCTTCCCATAGCTTCAACGCTATGACGCAGCGTCAAGTTCCCTCGAAAGGGAACTGCATTTTCTAAACTTTATTTCTGGGTTAAAAAGAAAAAAAAGACAAATGGGCGCACAAGTACACAGACCCTTCACATAGATCAGTAATCAGAATTAGCAAAATTTGATTATTTTAACAAAATAAGAGGGATACAAAATTTAAACATCTGTTATGTGAAATGGCTTATATTCAGGGCAGCACTAAATATGATGCCTCTTATTTTGTTTAGTTTATTAACATTTTTACCAGATTCCCCAATTCACAATCCACCACAAATGTTTTCATCTGAGACATTTATATTTTGTATATGTGTATTTTTTATAACCATGCATGTACAGGTTTAACCTACATTATGGACCCCAAATCAGCCTTTTTAATGTTCAAAACCTGACTTCACGAGCACATACTTAACTGTCCTTGATGTTTGTCGATAATGGAAATGAAATTAAATAGTTCAAATATACAAAAAAACTGAAGCCAGAGTTTCATTTGACATAAACCTTTAATCTTGATGTTCTTGTTGGAGCTGTGGATTCATTTTAGGGACAGGCACACAGAGAGATCTGACAATGTAATTTCTATCCAGGAAAAAATGTGTCTCTATTAATCCTAAATTTACACGTTTTGAGGTTTGACGGTCACATTTTGTGTTCCTCCAAGCATATAATCAACATTTCTAATGAAAAATAACAATGTTACGGCGCAATTATCCCAAAATGTCAGAGTCGCTTTTCAATACAACTGCTGCCAAATGAAATTCAAATGAGTCGTCATTATGCACATTTTTATTTCTACAAGATACAGATGAAACATCATAACAATTATATATCTGACTGTCATATCAGTGATTAAAGGGGTAGTTTACCAAAAATTAAGATTCTGTCATCAATTTTCAAATGAGGGTGCTCACATGATGCCGTTTCTCCATGTTGCTCTTTTCTATACAAAAACAGATCAATGTGACCATGACTCACAGATCTTTTTTTTTTTTTTTTTTTTTGTCTTCTTTGGAGTTTAACAGTCATTGCCACTTAGATGTAATAATATTTCACAATAGTTCTGTTTTTTTTACTGTATTTTGATCAAATAAATGCAGTCTTGATGAGGAGAAGAGACTTTCAAAAACATTAGTGTGCAATATTGAACCTCATAAAATAAATATATAATAAAAAAACTTCATAAATCTCTCTCTTTCACACATTTAAAAGAATCACATAAGTTTAATCAGGATGACTGATTGTATTTTATTTGTATTTTGTATAAGTTTAGTCAGGGTGACTGATTTTCATATAGTTTCTCATATGAAATATTTGTGTTTTTGTGCAGGTCTCTGGAGGGAAAATGTTCCACTGACTTTCAGTTCTGCAACCTCAAAGTAAGATCAACCAACACACACACACACTGCAAGAGCAGCTCTGAGAAACCTGAAGACATATATGAACCAGAGTTTGGGGCTAATGGCCATTGGTTGGTTAATAAGTGATAGATGGTTTGGTTGTGATAACATTAGAGACCGATAAAGATGAACATGTCTGTTTGTCTCTGCTGAAGTCACCCTGCCTAATCAGGCTTTGATGAAGCTGTGAATATGGATGTCCTAATGCTCGTCTGATTGGCAAGTGTGACCCGTGCTTGTGATCATTGGTGTTTGTTTGCATCAGTTTGTTGATCTGTGTGTCAACACACTGACTTACCGAGGATATCGTTTAAACCCCACAGAGACGATCATCTACGCTGATTTGTCACACACTTGACTGCTGAATTTGTCTCTATAATGTGCTGTTGTTTCTTGTGTTCAGTCTTGAAGTCTTGCAGATGTTACAGAGATATCACTGATGAACGATCATATACATTCATTTGCCATGTCTGAGATGAACAATAGATTCGGTTTTTCAGGATGTGTGTCATCTGAACAGATCTACATCCACTCATCTTTAATCGAGTCTAACCTTCGCTCTTTCCAAGATCGCAGTTACGTTCAGAGGCTTATATCAGGTCCTCTACTCACTGCTGTTCTTGACATTCAATTTAATCTGGTTTTTAAGTTTAACTGATTTATCTTTTTTCAACATACCTGTCTGATGTCTTTGCCATCACAGCCTGTAGTGAAAATTTGAGACTGTGGGCAAATTCCATGCAGTGTTTTTGCTCCCTTGAAGATCACTCCAGGAAGGGGATGCCATTTGTAGGAGCTTTCCAAATGAAAGTGAACAATTTTATCCCTTCACGAAGGGCCCTTCCGAAGTCCGTTAGCGAATACGATGCTCACTTCAAGAAAGTCATTATAAAATGTATAATTTTAAAGATCTGTGAACCAGGATATTTGATCATGATGTCACCACCAGTAAATACTCAACAGATTAACCCCAGTATTTCTATTGGCTTTTTCTGCCATATAATGGCTGCATTATTAACACACAGTTACAGCAGCCATAGAAAAACTAGTGTTTAAAAGTCAAGGGTCAAGAGCCCAACCAAAAAAACAATGATCACCATAATGGTAACTATAAACTTTATTATTTTCGATAAATCATCAACAACTAACCCTCTGTTAATTCTCAATAAGAACTTATATAGACTTACGACAGAAATAAATTCAACTGGTTTGTAATAACTGAAGCTGGTAATGCTGTTGTTGTTGTTTATCTTTCCTCTGCTAAGATCTTGAGAGATCTGTTAGTGTTTATTGTTTTCTATATAACCTCTAGTTACCTCTACTGAGTGGTAGTAAGTTTTATCACCTCAAAAATTATGAGCTAATTTACTTGCTACTTTTATAGCAATCGGTTTCCTCATTTTCTAAGTAAACTCAACAATTATACATTTACAGAGATTGTTGTAAAATTAATTAATTAACTAATTAATAATAATTTGTAATTGATTTTACAGTACAATGGTATTACAATATTGATTGTTAATATTTATGGCTGTCTTAGTTTCTTCATTTTCAAATGTTAATTCATTGAGTTTTTAGTTTGGTTGACAAGATTTGGACATGTTTTGTTCAGAAATTAACTTTAAAGCGATTCAAACTCAGAGCAGATGCAGATAAAGCTGCTCACATGTAAATGAACACAGTGACACACTTCCGTCTGAAACACACAGCGCATGTATTTGTTTGTATTTAATCAGAACATTTGCCATTTGATAATCGCACATTATAGTCATATTGCGAGTTTTGCTTCATCACGACCCTCATCACAGAACATTTTCAACCATTTATTGAACAAAACCGGTGATGGTTTAAAACCACATGAATTTAAAAACACATGTGAAACATACTTTGCACATGGGAAACATGTTTCACATGTGATCAACATATGTGGAAAACATGGAAAATTCATGTGGTTTTTCTGTAAGAGAAGCATTGAGTAGATTTGTATTCAGATTTCACTATGACAGTGTGCCTGGAAATACAAATACACTTAGGAGTCAGCATAAAAAACAGGCCATTAGCATTTCTATCACCACTGTCATTTTTTGAGGAAATGTAAAAATGGTCTGATTTTATGTTGGAGTGAGTTTAGAGGAGGTGAATTAGTGTGATTCAGCTCTGAACGGCCTTCAGACACGATTTACACCCCGCAATTTACTCAAGTTCAAACAGCCAAGACTGAAGGGTCGTCGTCTGTCTCTCTCTCCAATAAAACTGTCTCTCAGCTAAAACACACACACGTCTGATCTCTGCTGCTGATTTCAGCTGTACAGCGATCAGGACTTATCATCATTATTATTAATAATACTAAATAATACAACATCTGATTTTGCTAAACAACAGCAGGTCTTTTGCTCCACAATTTTTTGCAAAAGTTGTGAGAGAAAAACAGATGCATTTGAATTAGACATAAAGTATGTAAATATACTCGACCTCCTCACTGAAAACTAGTACCATCTGGATAAGACTAGAGTTATTATTTCATTTTTATTTAAACCAGAAGTGAAGTTGTTTGCTGGTGTGTGTGTTTGTTTGTTTTTATCAGAGTTTGAGTTTAAATTTTAAATGCAATCAGCATGGAATTGATCTGATAACCTGAGAGAAGGCTGACAAACTCGGAAACATATTACTGTGAACATGAGAACATCAGTGGGATCTACAATTCTGAATGTGTAAGTGACATGATCCACATGTCTTTGGCCCAGTGGGTTGAGAGGCCAGTGTTTTAGGGTAATTAATTAAAATTAATGAGGCTACTAACTTAACTACATACTGCAGTAGTGTGACAGTAGTTCAGCTATTTTCTGCAGCTATTCCTGTATCATTCATCCAAATTATTTATTTAAAGGGGACATATCATGAAAATCTGACTTTTTCTGTGTTTGAGTGCTATAATCACCGGTCCCCGGTGCATTTACCAACCCAGCAAACATGAAAAAGGACAACCCAAATAACTTTGTTTTGGCAAGCCTTTCTCTGCAAGCATGTGAAAAAATGAGCATGAACCCAGATGGGTTTTGCACAAAGGATGCTAGTCGATGAGTTGAATCAACTCCACAGCAACTATATACATTTATCCACTAACCATTCAGAAACTTCCAGTTGCATTCTAAAAGTTGTAACTTCTTCCTGAGTCTCTCCATCAGAGTCTGACTCCGGTTTGAACAATGTAAGGCTGAACACTGTTACTGACAATCGTCATTTTGGCTGCGTGTGAGATTCTCCAGATTTGTTGTTGTTGAGCCACCGAAGCGTGAGCTGTTAAAGCTCTGCCCTCTTTTGGAAAGCGGGCAGGGAGCAGCAGCTCATTTGCATTTAAAAGGATATTTTAATATTCATAGTAGGCTTAACAGTTATATAATATTCTGATATAAGATATAAAGTGACCAGACGTCCAAAATCAAAATATGTGATGTAGGATATAAGGTAATTTATAAGGTAATTTATAAATCACACACTATAAATATAATAAAGAAGCAGAAACAGATAGTTGCAGTAAAATAAGATATTTTAATAAGTTGAAGAAACAATTTATAATGATTTGTGACATACACTCTCTTTCTCTCTCTTTCTCTCTCTCTCTCTCTCTCTCTCTCTCTCTCACACACACACACACACACACACNTCCCCACGATGTAATATAAACAAGAACACACACATACACACACACACACACACACACACACACACACACACACACACACACACAACTAACTTGATTCAGTAAATAGTGAAGCTAACAACAAAATACTAAGTTCGCAGGCCAATGTTATACCAATAATAATTGTTTTATTTCTACATAGCATTCTTGTGTCAATTGTAATCTAAAGCCCTATTCGGGCAGGATTAACTTTACATGGGTAGATGGAGTAATAATGTAATTTATATACAGACGTCTGTAATATTAATGTCCAATTCGCACGGGATAAGATATCTCAGTAATACTATTAGTTATACTGCTTACAATACATTATGTATTTTGACAATTTTATTCAATAAAACCATATGATTACTTGCTTTTGATACTTTACTTGAATCAGTTAATATTGTGTTATTGCTATTATGTGTATTTTAAGCCGTATGTGTATTTAAATGTGTTTTGTTGTGTAAGCACCTTTATAATGATTGCATTAGTAGTTGAGCTATATGAGCGATGAGCGCCACCATTGTTTTACCACCATTTGTTTACGCCGTGGTTCAGAGAATTAGATCTGTCGGATTTACAACACGTGCATTCATCCACTTCTTGTGAAATACATGAATGGATATAAGTGTCTGGTGAACTGGGAGAAGAACAGTGTACACTTTACAGTGGGGGGATCGATTACTCGTGTAATCTTTAGAATAATTGAACGATTACTCGATTACCAAAATAATCGTTAGTGACAGCTCTAATGTGATGCAAAGCTGAATTTTCAGCATCATTACTCCAGTCTTCGGTGTTATTCAGGTTTGCTATATCAGACCTCTAGGTGAACAGAAATAATTTGACCCAGTTTTACAGCAGACCAAACAAGATTTCATAAGATCCTGCTTTGTAGCCGTGTTTAAGTTCATTGTAATAGTTTAATCCATTACCCTTTTCCTTTACTGGATCTATGTCTAAACATTGTTCTCCTTTTGACTCTAAAGGTCTAATTAACATACGCACAAAACATGAGAGATAATTATTTCTGCAGAGTCACGATTCAGAAAACTCCAATAATTGAATTCTCCTCTTCATTTCCCTAAAAAACCAGAGCCAGCGGTCCAGACGCAGCTCTCTGAAGTTAATTATCTTCATTATGGAATCATCCTTTCTTCCATGCTCAAACTCTTCAGCACAATATTGAGTAACTCATTGTGCAACTTTATGAACTTGCACAATTTGAAATCCAGACATGCAGATTTATACCATTCCATAAACTGCCCCACTCTTGCAGTGGTTTAATAACTGATTTGTTTTTTCAGTTTTAAGGAATATACAGCTAACTGATCCGTAAACTATGCACACGCGCGGGCACACACACACACACGCACACACAGGTTTGTTTTGCTATCTTAGTGGGGACTCTCCATAGGCGTAATGGTTTTTATACTGTACAAACTGTATTTTCTATCCCTCTACACTACCCCTATCCCTAAACCTAACCATCACAGGAAACATTCTGCATTATTACATTTTCAAAAAAACATCATTTAGTATGTTTATTAATCCATTTCCCTCGTGGGGACCGCTGGCTGGTCCCCACGATGTAGGTGATCTCAGGTTTTTATTACATCGTGGGGACATTTGGTCCCCACAATGTAATATAAACAAGAACACACACACACACACATGTTCGTTTTTGTGAATTGTGGGGACATTCCATAGGCATAATGGTTTTTATACTGCACAAACCGTATTTTCTATCCCCCTACACTACCCCTACCCCTAAACCTAACCATCACAGGAAACTGTGCACACTTTTACTTTCTCACAAAAACTCATTCTGTATGATTTATAAGCCTTTTGAAAAGGGGGGACATGGGTAATGTCCTCATATGTCACCCTCTCCTTGTAATACCTATGTCATACCCATGTCATTATACACATTTGTGTCCTGATATTTCACAAAAACATGCCCACACACACACGCACACACACACACATCCAGTGCACATTCATTTCACGCGCATGTAACTGATAAAGATGATCAAACACATTATGCTGATCAAAGGCTAAACATCACTCATGAATATATAAATAAATCAATTTTCATACATTTAATTCACTTTAAAACCGGTCCAACTATAGTATGATGTATAATTGTTATATGTCATTCTGGGACTACTGGCCCGTGAATTAGGAAAGGAAGTGCCAGACACACTGTATGCCAGAAAGAAGTGTGCTGCTCAGTGCCCAATGCCACCCTCCAGCTCTTTATATACAAGTGCACTGTGGCACGCTGGGCAGAGTGGCTGCCTTTCTGCCACTTGGATGAATAAAAAAGAGATTCTGCATATTGAAAAGCTTGCGTTCTCCTCTGTCTTTTCTCCTATTCCTTCTATATCTTACTGTCCATCCCGCTCTTTCCCTCTGTCTGTTTATCTCTTACTTTTTCTAACTTGATCCTCTGGCCTCTCTAAAAAAAACGCTGACATTCCCCCGAACAATGGCAGATTTTCCCCCACCATCGTCCTTCGCTTGTGTCTCCAAGGCTAGGAATTAAAGCACTCTGGAGTAACAATCGGCCCCTCTCCCAAATCCCACTGCCTGGTCTTTGTTATAGCCTGCTGAATGTGAATGCCCCATTAAAGCCTATTATCTGGAGCTTCTCCGTTGCCCTGCAGATACACTTCTAACCGTCCCCTTAAAAGAACTCTCTCCTCAAAGCTTTGGCTGACCAGGGTAATCAGGTACACATATTATTTCATGATTATATCTAATGTTTAGTACTCAAACTCAAACTTGCCCACTTGTTGCACACAAAGCAGATTCTACATATTTTTTAGATTTGAACATCCAAATGTACAAAAAAAAGGAAAAACTGAACATGTAAAAGATGGTTATTTCTTGATAGATGGGTAACAAGCTCACAACAAGTGGGCAGCATGCTGGGAAGAACACCAACGACCTCAGCCATTAATAATTTCACATCACTCTCAACTATGCAAGGAATCCTTGGCTTGAAAACACAACATCTTTACCACTTAATATTGAGTTTCCCTCCAATGAAAACACCCTCAATTCCAGCCGTATATATGTATGTTGATAGCCAGAGTTGATGTTTATACTACATTATTCTAACTAGTTGTTTGGCCTAAAGGGATGCAAGTGGGTCCAAAGTTCACTCATGTTACCGGTGTTGGGCAACACAGACACAATTACAAGCAAGTGTTTGTGCAAGAGGCTGCCTTAATGTTACTGTATTACAGTTCAAACTGTAAAAGACAACCTCAGAATGGCATTAATTCAGAGTATACACTAAAGCATATCCAGAATTTTTAAAAAGTATTTTGGCATTTTGCTACTCACGGTTTGATTTAAGCTTTAGCCTGATTCTGTCTTGATTGTCCCTGCATGTTAATGGCAATCCTGAAAGCAATAGAGTGCAGTGATGTATGATGACACTGATCATGAAACACACCAAAACAATCATGAAATGTGTTTATGGCACTTCAGACCTTTTCTATGGAAGGGAACAACTTCTCTAGTGCAGGTGCCTTCAAACTAGGAAAAAGTTCTGAAGAGAAAATATAGACTAAAAAACAATGTAACATTTGAGTCTGACATTGTTATTTAAATTCATATACTGTATATATATATATATATGTTCTGGAGGAAAAACAATAGGACTGGGTTACAAATATTGATTTCTCTATTTTAATTGATTCTCATTTTTAAGAATCGATATCGATCAAGAATCAATCTTTCAGTCTCTTTTCAGTTGATGAATGATCAAAGTTTGTAGCGTACCTCCCATCCAATAAATAGCAATAAGCTTTGAGCTTTGTTACTACTGATATGAAATAAAATCTCAGCTTTCAAATTCTGTCAATTTTGTTATGTAATTCAAACAAAACATACCGTTTTGGCACTCTTTAATGTGGCATGACAGATCACTGTAGCGCCTCAGTCAGTTCAAGCAAAGCGGCAGCAGGAATGAACATCAGAAGGTATGTTGAAAGATACAGTACAACTTGTCATGTCACATGTAATCACTCAATCAGTGTTTCAGCATGCAAAGATGTCAGTAAAACAGCTTGTAAACAATATGTCACATTTACCTCAGAAAAGCCATTCAATGTCTAAAAACTTGTTAGTAAGCTACAAAAAAAATGAATTCTAAAGAGGAGCATTTGGCTAAATGTATGCGCTCTATTGCATATTCATTGTATTTTTATCTAATATTTAAAGTATGTTTGAATTAATCTGTCATTTTTATGACAGCCACCATTTAAATGTTTATATTTAAAAAACAACCACAAGTAGAATCATATCATTAGAAATTTAGGCCTATTATAACAACATTATTATTGTAAAAAAAAAAACTCTTTGGGTAAGTTAAATGACGTAGCCTACAAATCAGTTAATTTTAACCTTTAATATTACAGCATTAGTTGAGAGATATTGTTTTCCTTGAGAAAATTTGCCATGCAGGCTACTGTACCTGTGAGACCCCAATTAATCACTATCCAATCAAAATTGAATTGAATCGGGAATTTGTGTCAATGACCAGACCTAAAAAACAAACAAACAAACAAAAACAGTGAAAAAACAGTAAAAAAAGAAAAAAAAAGAAAAGAAAAAGAAAAAAAAAGATATAAATACATTTTCTGTTTTTTTTTCTCTGAAATGTGTCTCTTTGGTTTTCGGTGGCATTGTTCTTACATTAAATGGACAAGTGTTCTGAAATAACTTATTTCTTTCATTTTTCATCACAAAAATCAGCTGTTTTACTGTTTTAACAGTGGTGTGTAGACTTTATATCCACTGTATATTTACATAAGTTGTCTCTCTCTATATATAATGTTAACAATAGACAGATAAATAACATTTACCAAATTTAACATTATATTCACAATTTTTTTCACACAATACAAATGGGTAAACATATTATTGGCTTTATATTTTGAAAAAAAAAAAGAAAGAAAAGTGATCCCATATTTGGAGGTCATTGTAATTAAAAGACCCCCACTAATGCAAAGTCAAAGGGAATGCAGCATCTGAGAACCACATTCCCTAAATGCATGTTGGCAACAAATCAACAGCAACATTCTTCTTGTCCTCCCCACCTCCTTCTTATCTGATTACATTAGTGATACGCTGGATGGCCCTTATGCCTCGGCCAGCTGGGAGGCCTGAAAGAGTCTGAAAGTATTGATACTTGCAAAGCTATGCTAATGAGCAGCTCCACTAATGGCTGTGATAGGGGAGACAGCGGTGTGAATAATTAGCCAGGTTTGCAGCCAGTGAGCGGCCTAGCAACAGAGCATGTGAATGCAAGGTGGGGCTGGTCGCTCATTAACTGCAACACTTATTGGTCCCAGGCTATTGTCTCGTGTTTGTGTTAATTATTAGCTGGACCAAGCCAGACAATGGTGTGACAGAGAGGTCTACTTTGTAATGCAAGTTGACTTCTGCTGCCAAACATATTCTGCGAGGGTCCCACACCCAGCTGTTTTTACAGAGATGGATATCCCTGCAGCCACTGTTTTCTCTGCTCTTCTTCTTTTCTTCTCTGGTTTTCTCTTCTTCTTTTTTTTTATTAGAAATGAGGGTACTCCAGATGAACCTTCTCTGAACTCATCGTTGTTAATGAATCTGATAGAATGTGTGAATGATTTCTTAAAGCAGGAGCATATGTGTTAATTGAGGAGTGTGAGTATCAGATGTTTTAAATCATCCGCATGCAGTCTCAGTAGTAATTAGTCTCTGTTGTAATTAAACTCCTTAATTATTCTTCTTTTTCACAACTTTTTGAAAAAAAATAATAATAATTCAAAGAACAAAGACTTCTTTTAAACTTTATTTTGTGAATAATTTCAGCTTTAGATATGCTATCTATTTTTAGTCTAAAAAAAAATAATAATTAAAGATTAACATTTTAAAATATCCTTTTGACCTGTAAGTGCTCAGTATAATATTATGATATATATATATCTATTTCAATATAATAAAAATATATTGAAATAAATCTTTTTACATTTTTTTTACTAAATCTTCAAAAGGTTGCACGGAAGTCAAGTTAAAGCGCTTTCAGTTTGACAGAAAGCTACCGCTAAAGTCTAAACATAAAAACATTCATAAAGAAACAAAAAAAATTTAAATAGCTTAAAAACCTNGATAGATAGATAGATAGATAGATAGATAGATAGATAGATAGATAGATAGATAGATAGATAGATAGATAGATAGATAGATAGATAGATAGATAGATAGATAGATAGATAGATAGATAGGAAAAAGATTCATCAGTCAAGAAAATTAGAACAATTTAGGACTATATCCTCCACCATCAATGTTGCAGAGAAAATTTCTGTTGTGATTTTCCCGTATGTGTATTTGTGTCATGGTTATGGGGCTAGGTTAGTTAATCATTATTTAAAACTCCAATTCCGTGAGAGTGAATTAGGTCAATGCATCATTGTCTCATTAAAACAACAATCCATTGTGTGAGTGTAACAGCTCTCGTCATGAGGCAATTCACACTCTCACTCCAGACGCAAGTCCTAATATAGCCATGACAGGTATATTGGGTCTCTATCACACACGTGTGTATTTATAGAGAATTTCAGTACATATGCACACATGTTTTTGTGCATGTCTGATTTATTCTGCAGAATTACTCATCCAAGCATCGCCTAAGCAGGACAGCCCTTTGATAAACTTTGCATATATGAAAGAATCAAGAGATTACACTCCGATGATCTCGGGAGGTCCCATGTGTATTTTGGTTCACCCTGACAAGCTTTTCATCCGAGGGCCTTTCTTTTGAGGATTACGTCCAATTGGTATAGATGTTATCTCCATGGAAACAAAACCATATTTGGTGGAGTATTGATTACAGCTGAAAACAGAAACAGAGCACCCAGGCAGTAACCCCAAAGTCCATGTTTATGTTCATAAAGCTTGTGCTAAAGGGATCAAGACATGCACAAGGAGAAATAACATAGTTGGAATTATATGTAACTGGATCTTCCCAGATCATTCAGATCTCGGAGAAACTGCCCTTTTCGGGCTATCTGCGGTGCAAGGCATGCTTGCTGTGTTTTTGAAATCCCAATGTTCTCCTCTTCCAAGGCTTTGGAGACGTCCAACATTCGTGACTGAATGTTTTTTGAGCTAGAATCAAAGAGCGCTGAAGTTCGAGCCAGATCAAAACTGACTATTTCAATCAGTCAGCGCAAGCTAGTGAATATTAGCTCGATGATGTGCTTGAGATCACTTCACTCCAACTTCTTGTGACAGATTCCTGAGATTTCTTTTCATTAAGAAGGTGTCTTATGAAGACATTAAGCCTGTTTGACAACGTGACACTATCCTTTGTTGGCTCCACCACCCCCTTTGTGGACCAGCCTTGTGGGGTTCAAAGGGTCGCCATCTTCCCGGTTTAAATTAAGGAGTATCCAGGGTTCTTCTCCAGGGCTTCCTGCTGTGGCCTATCTTCAGAGGTAATCCAGGGGGATTGGCTCAAAGTTCTCTGCAGCTTATTAGATCAGGCTGCTGAAGAAAGCAGGAGCTGGAGGTTGCATTGTTTGGCCTGATTAAGAGCTTCTTGTCGTTTCGGAGGAATCTGAGGAGCCCTGAGTTTGCCTCTCAGCTCACTGCTTTTCCCTTTTCTCTCATGTGACACATTGTTGCGGGATAAAGTGAAGAGTTTCTTTTAATGGTGGCTCATGTGTAAACAATAGGATGTGCTGAGATTAGACTTTACTTCTTCAGTTTTACCCTCTGAATGAAGATTTTGCTACTCCAAGTAGAGTGACACAAGTAGCCGCAGTTGATAGTAGTTGTTGTCATGCTTCAATGCATTTTTACCCAGTTGTTACCCTTTTTGAAGGGCTTGATTTTGATAGATCAATAATGGCATTCTGAGGTTAGGTATTTTTGTATAAAGACAAAATTTTGTATAAAAGCCACAAAATTGTCTGCATTGCTGCCAATGCAACACAATCTCATGGTAATTCATAAGAATTTTACGTGTTGGCAAATTAGTGGCTAATTCGTATGAATTTGTACGATCTCATTAGTACGTTTTCGTGCAATATGCTCATTATTAGGTTGAGGCGTGGACCTTCATGCTTACATTTTTTTCTACGAATCAAATGTTTCCATTTCCAATGCAACACACTTTTATGGCAATTCATAACAATTCTCTATACTCTTTTGGCGAATTGGTGGCTAATTCATATGATTTCGTATGATCACATATGTACGTTTTCATTCAATCTCCTTACTCTCCACTGATGGTTGTTTAGGACTAAAAATCTTAAGTTTCTGTACAAATCACATCATTTTACACATCATTGTAAAATAGCAAAACAGTTGAAACCTTCAAACTGACTGAACTATATACCGGACATAATTGCTTACACAATTGTCTTCTTACTACATTGAAGTTCATATCTGCTACTATCTACCAATGTCCTGGTTTATAGGGGAGGTAGTTATGATGATTGATGTGGTCTGAGCACTTGAAACAGTTCATCTCAATAAGCCACCCTCCAGTGTTTTGACCAGCAGGCAACAGGTGTGCCTGCGGTGTGCATGTATGGATCAGAACAACACAATAATCTTGCTTATAAAAGCCTTCCCACCCCTGATCTACACCTGGCCCCAGGAAGCCACGGGTGGGTGCCGAGAAGAAGACCCTCTTCACTGGGAGTCGTTAAAACCCTCTGGAGATTCCATATCTCGCTCTCATGTCCGTAACGTTCTGTGGCGTGTCGCTCTTGAACTCATCTCCAGAAGAGAGATGCAAACCGCCTTCACATTCTCCTGAGACAAAAGGGGGATGGTTCCCGGGGGGGTGAAGGTTTTGGTATGTTTGGATTTTGAGATTTCAGTCACGGTTTGAGAGACAAAAGGACCTACACTCCAAACAGAGACAGGAGGGACCAGGTGCCACCTGGAGTGAGGCATCAGGATCTTGCTCGACAGCGCCAGTGTGAGACTGGACCAGCAAAGACATTACGAATGCCTTTAAGATGTTTGGAAGGATGTCTGTTTGAAAAATACTTTTTTTAAGAACTATTTTATATTATTAGATTTTATATGATTTATTATTGTTTAATTCATTTTTATTTAAATTTGTATTAAATGTATTTACTTTTCAAATGAATGTGCTTTGTCTTCAAATTATGAATTTTATTTATTTATTTGAATTAAACTACATTTTACAAGTTTATTTATATATAAGAATACATGTAGACTTTAATTATTAATTTATGTTATTATATTTTTACAACACTATTATTAATAATTATTGTTTTCTTTATTTTAATGTTTATTACATTCATTTACATTTAAAATAAATGTTTTTAATATATTTTTGGCTTTGTTTTGTGCTTTTTGAAGTTATGACTTTTATTTATTTATTTAATTAAATTTATATGTACACTTTGAATTAAATTGCATTTTAAATGGAATGATATTAAGTTTATTTCCATTTAAAATAAATGCGTTTTTAAAATATTGTTTTAACTTTTGTTGTAGTATGCTTTGTTTAGCACTTTATTTAGAATTATGACTTTAATTATGAATTTATATTACTATATTTTAACTACATTATAAATAATATTTATGTTTACTTAATTTAATGTTTATTACATTCATTTACATTTAAAATAAATATGTTTTTAAATATATAGTTTTTTTATAATTGGCTTTGTTTGTTTTGTTTTGTGCTTTTTTGAAGTTATTTTTATTTATTTATTTATTTTATTCAATTTATATTTTACATTTTAAATTAAATTACATTTTAAATTAAATGATATTAAGTTTATTTCCATTTAAGTTAAATTAATAATAATAAAAAAAAACCTTTTGTTTGACTTGGCATGCTTTATTTTATGCTTTAATTAGAATTATGACTTTAATTATTAATTTATACATGTTTATTGATATTATTATTAATGATTTTTTGTTTAAATGGTTCTTTTAAGCTTATTTCCATTTTAAATAAATATATTTTTCTTGACTGTTAGTTCACTCACCCTGGAGATTTCCCGCAGTTTTGGGTGTCCACATCTGTGCCTGATTAGCACAACAAAGGAAGCACAGCGCCTCTTGCATTAATGAGAGCTCCTCCAAGCCGGGGCTGAGGACCTCAGCACAATACACCCTGCAAATTACCACAGGCTTCTGGAGAAGACACATTTACATCAATGGCAGCTCCTGTTCTACAGTTTACCAAACCAAAATTACATTTGAAAACCTCTTCGATAAACCTTAACCCTAAGAAATTCCTCTCCAAATCATAATACTACTTTCTCCCACAGTCCTCTTTTATTTCCTGGGAAAGACGTTGGGGAATAGGAACGAAAAAGACCATAGGTCCATTGGTGATGTGAGCACCATTGTGTTCAGTATGGATTCAGCTGCTAAGGGAAGAGCAAACATGGATGACATTTGAGCTTCGCAAACAGAGCACTCCTTCATCTGTTTGTCTTTGCATGAAATGTGAGGAATTGTTGAACAAAACTTTTGAAGAAAACCTAACTTTTAGTATCTCAGATGATTGATCACATTTTAATAGGTTATTGGTTGGTAGGTTTGAGCCGGGGCCATAATAGTGCGCTGCAGTGATGACGTATTTTTGTAGGCCAACCCGGAAGTCAGCATCACCCTGGTTCCCTCGACAAAAACCCAATAGGATTTTTCCATTGGGTTTTGGAATATTGCCGAAAATAAGCTCTGTGACCAACAAAAGTTTATGATCCTAACATGTTTTGTTCATCACCATAATCTTCACAAATGAACACAACTTTTATGAATTTTGAAGCCTATAATAGCTAGAAGCAAAAAGAAAAACCTAGCCTATAAACAAACTACACCAAAGTCGCATGGCTTCAGCATATCCACCATAAAGCAACTCTTTCAGTCTTTATTTGTAAACATTTTCTCTGAAAGTTTGAGTTAGAATCGTTTGCAAGAGTGAGATTCTAAACACAATAAAACTGTAAAAGTGCCGCAGACTAGTGAGTAGATGAGTTTACCTGCTTGTGTGTGATGTCCCTCACTTACAAAATCTGTAGTCCCATTTTGCCACTTTTTGGCAGCTACCTTTTTCAAAACAAGTAAAAGCTTTAAACAAATTACAAGCAGGTTTTACTGATGTATAGGTTGTAGAATAAAACTTGAAAATGTCTTGAGCTTCCATTAACCAAAGACCTTATTTCAGGCATTAAACCAGAAACCCATTGACGTCAGGACGATGGAATCGGAAATGCTAAAATGCTAACTAATTTCTTGGTTTTGGCCAACAAAAATGCTGTCACACAATTGTAGGAAAAATGGACTCAAATGCAGAGGCAATCGAATTAACAGTTTATTAAATGTCCCTAGAGATACATCTGTTCAACAGAAATGATTCCATTTGATATGAAGGGAAAACAAGTGCTGGAAATGACCTATGTTGGAGAATTAAATTATGGAATTTGCAGAAAGGTGCCGGAGCCAGAGTCCACTGAAAACCCCCAAAACAGGTAAGTCCAAAAGGCAAAAAAAACCAATAAAAAAAACAAAACAAACCTCTAACTGAGAAACAAAAACTAGAAAAAGCTTGGTGACAGAACATTATAGGGAGCAATGAGTAACAGGTGAAGGCAATCAGCCTGTGAACTGAACAACGAGTGTTCCTAAAGGCGAGTGCACACTGTGTGATTTTGGCCACGATTTGGTCGTCTGAGACCAATTTTGAGAATCTTAAAAGATTCCTATAATCCTAGGCTAAAATCTGTAGTCTTTTATCGCTAGTTTGACACGTTCACAGACAACTGATTAATGACCGTTGTGATCAAATTTTTACCTCCAACGAATTTCTGGCAGTGTCAGTAAATTTGGCGCACAGTCCTGCAGTGTAACTTCTCCTACGACGAATGTCAAATTGTCTTCATTTTTCAAGACAAGCCATGATCAAAATTAACACTAGAGATGTCTTTGTTAGCCACCATTTCAGTCCCACGTTTAATGCAGCTCACAGTCACCGACTGTGTATGGGTTGATGATGTAATACTCTGGACAAGTTTTCATGCGCGCATCCATTTTTAACGTGTCTTGACTGATGTACAGTCTGACATAAATGACAGCTGAGATCCCACAGTGTAACATGAGGATCATGAACGTACAGTCTGACAAGCAACAATCGTAAAGGACTATTATAAATTGCACAGTGTGCACCCGGGTCACCGTGATTTGCCAAGTAAGACATGTTCCTGGATCAACATCTTTGTTGATCCTGAAACAACATTCCAATCAACCAATCAGATTTGAGGAACAAGTTTACCGTTTATGTCAAGTTTAGGCTTGCAACCAGGGTTAGGTGCTTCTACATCAATGTTATTCACCTATCTTTCCCCTCTGATTTTAGGGATAAGTTATGGGTAGGATTAGGTTTAGGGGTAGAAATAGGGTTAAGACTAAATTTTCAGACTGGAATGTTGCTCCAGGATCAACTAAATATGTTGATCCAGGAACATGTCTTACTTTGCAAAATCACGGTGACCTGTGCACCCGCCTTAAGGAAACACCAACCAAGAAACATAGAAAATGGAAGACAAGACTTACAGAAAACTCACAGGAAGGCCAGTGGATAGCCAGAACTAGGACACATACATCATTACTGCAGCAATTTATTACCATGGACATGTTGACATACACTTATAATCAGACTATAGCAAAGTTACACTCTTCATCTGTCTAAGTATACATGTCACAATGCATAATCAAATATTTGAATGGTTAAAACGTAGGTAAGTCTGGCTGAAATCTAAATTAAAAGTGCAGGTAAATGCACTTGGTCACAGTGATTTTGCCGAGTTAGATGTGTTCCTGAGTCAACATTTTTTGTTGATCCTGGAACAACTTTCCTGTCTGACAATTCAGTCCCTATCCCTACCCCTAAACCTAAACCTAACCCTACCCATAACCTATCCCTAAAATCAGAGGGAAATGATAGGTGAATAACACTGATGTAGCAGCACCTAACCCTGATTGTAAGCCTAAACATGACATAAACTGTAAACTTGTTTCTCGAATCTGGTAGATGGGAAGATGTTGACCCAGGAACATGTACTTGGTGAAATCACGTTCACGTGACCCAAACGTGGGTAGGGTTGTCGAGTGTCCTATGCCAGCCCCCTTGTCCCTTAACTGACAGATAAATGGTGTCAGCAACACCTGGATCACAGGTTCATTTCCCAAGGAGCAGATGTACCATTAATATAGCACTATATGCATTATTCTAAGTATGGGTGAGCATATGTATAGAATCAGATATATGAATGGGCTCATCTATCTTTTCTATTGCCGAATACAACACATGATGATGCCACTTTGGATCGACATACAAAACTGTCATATATTACCATTATATCAAAATCACTAAAATCACAAGCTGTAATCATTGCCTTACATGTTATTGTGTCTGCTTAACTGAATACACAATGTTTACTAACCACACAACTTGTAGTATCTTATAGATTTATACTGCCATATGGACATTACTTATATACACTCATCTCTGGCTGATAACACTAAACATGCATAATTATGTGAAGCTGGTTTGAATCTATATTGTAATGTGATATACAAATAAACTTAAATTGAACTGAACATGACACAAGGTCAGTAAAAATCAAGTGCAGGTGCCAAAGTGCTGAATTGCTGTTAGAAATGTGGGCTAATGTCAGAACAAGGTGCTAATACTCTCCAAAAACAAAACGATGATTCACGACCGACCCACGTGAATGGTCAATTAATGTCCTTAGGTGCTAGTGTTTATTACCCTGCCTAAATAAATCGGGGCCTCCCCGGAGTCTCCATCTCCTCCCCTGTTAGCGAAATGAGAAACAGCAAAGGTGCTTTTGCTGATTTGCCGAACACGCACTGTGTGGTCTGAAATAGAGGGGGAGAAATGCCTGACTTTACTGGCTTCAGTAATCGGCAGGCGTTAAACTGAACAATTAGGCGCTGGCTATATTGTCGCCTGGTTTATGGCTCTACTCTGGCTTTAGCTCGCACAATATGGCTCCATTCAGTCACTCCTCCCAGCCTCCCACCTCTCTGACACAGAGACACCCTCGAGCCGAAAGGGGAGGAAATTACAGGTATATACAGCTAAGCAGCTTAGTGTACCGTTACAAACTAAGCATGGTTAATGAGACATATCAGTGCCCTGCGGCTGGAAGGATGGAACTTCTCATTAGGGGTCAAGCTGATGTCTTTCTGGACGTTATGGAGAATAGGTTAAAGGGCCAGACCCCTGAAAGAGTGACACCGGTCTCAAATAGGATCAATCGAAGTAGATGGGAATGGGGCCAGAGATTATTTGTAGATAATCTGTTTAATGAAATCTTCAGCGTTTTAACATTGAAAAATAGTTACTCTACCCTGACGTGGAGTATTTTTTCGCACTGAGACTAGTTTAAAAAAATCAGTGTATTGAAAAATGTTAAATAAATATAACAGTAACACTTAATAAGGTCCCATTAGTTACACTTTATTTCGATAGCCCACTTTAGACATTTTACTAACTATAAGTAACTTTGCAACTACATGTCAACTTTCATTAATTTTCAATCAAAATAAAGTGTTAGCAGATATTAAGCAGACTGCTATTTGACATGTATTTGCAAAATTATTTATAGTTTGTAGAACGTCTAAAGTGGACCATCAAAATTGTGTTACCGTTAAAAAGTGTTACCGTTAACATTTGTTAATGCATATTCTAAAATTAACAATCAATGAGCAAAATGTTTGTTAAAGAATTTATTCATCTTTGTTGATGTTAGTTAATAAAAACAGAACTGTCCATTGTTAGCTCAGGTCCATTAAATAAAATTAACAAATGCAATATTTGATTTTAATAAAGTATTAGTAAATGCTGAAATTAAATTGAACTAAGATTAATAAATGCTTTAGAAGTATTTTTCATTGTTAGGTCATGTTAACTAACGTTGTTGACTAATGTTAACAAATGGAACTTTATTGTAAAGTGTTACCAATATAACGTATGGTACAAAAAAAAAAAAAAAAGATAAATATAACATGTTTTTATACACTATATTTATCCAGCGTTTTTACTCTACATTTTATGAACCGGTGTTAAGCCACACGGCTTGGGCCCCAGAATGACAGAAGGTGAGAGTGTACGTGATGTGTTGTCGACAGATCCGACAGGGCCACAGCTGCGGGCCGACCTCAGGGTCTCCTGAAAGGTGTTTGCAGTCGGATGTAAACCCTCTCCATCATGCTGAAAATGGATGACCCCCCTGACAGTGCCTTGGCCCCGATGGAAAAATGTATGCTTTACGGAAGATAAATGTGAGCCAAATTCACCATAGAGGATGATATTTACAGTGCACAGCATAAATGAGTACACCCCCCTCTGAACAAATACAAAAGATGTATTTTCTTTATGATCACTAATACAATTCATGGAAAGATGGCAAAACTAAAATGTATTAAACATATACATAATAAAAACTGAGAAATATATGTCATTAATAGCCATAAAATAAGTAAATAAGCCAATTTTGTTTAAATTAAGGATTGCAATGAGTACACCCTAGATTTAATTCAACAATGCCCTCCATAATTTTGAATATACTGCTCTGACCCTTCTTGGCACGTAGTGTACAAGTTCATGACAAATTGTCACATCTGTCCTGTTTAACTCCTGGATGATGAGCTCCTTAAATGCCCTGATCATTAATGGGGAGTGTTGCTCAACTCATCTCTACAGAATCCCCCACAGGCGCACAAGAGTGTTAAGATGGAGTGCAATACATGTCCACAGAAGGTTTTTCAGCATGGGAGAATGCATATCCTCATTGTCATGTTTAAAAAATGCCCAACAATGCAGGGAATGAGGAAAGGGTAAAATCTTCTGTTTCAAGTTTGTATATTAAATTACACAGTGGTGTGGGAATTCATGACAGCATTGATAAAGCACAACTCCCTCACACCTTCAGCACTCATATATCCCTATATAAGAGCTTTACTACCACTGAACTTTACTGTGGGAACCAGGCACTTCTCACTGTACTCCTCCTCTAGCAACACCATAACATTTTGGATGCTGTTAGATTCAAAATGATTGATTTGGTCTCATGAGACCAGAGTATTGATTCCCAGAATCTATATTTTGTAAATATGGGCTTTGGAAATGGCTAACTGACTTTATTGTGCTTTGGCTACAGTAGGTAGTTCCTGTGAGAACAACAACCATGCATGTCATTTTTGCAGGCTGCATCGTACTCTGTGAGATAAACAGTCACTCTTTTCATAGCTTTTGCTGGCTCTGAGACACTCGCTTTCTCCTGCTCTTTGTCTAGCAAAAAAATCCTCATCACTAAATGAAAGCTTAAAATTAAAGCCTGATTATTTCAGGGGCCTTGTCACAAGTCCATTGTTTTTGAATTTCTGTGTTACTTTTGCTATATTTTCACACTATTTTCACAAAAGGACCACTGTCCTCTTTTGTGCTAAGAAATAAGTCTCCTGACAGTTCTCTCTTAAGTGGTTGCATTGTTGTCACCATTAAGTCTGAGAATGATTCAGTGGGCTATATAACACTTTTAATTGTCAAGAAATTACTTCTCTTTAAATGTTTTGGTTCAACATACTTACCTGTTGATCAAACATTGCCTTAAACTTACACCAAATTTTTTTTATTTTGATTTATTTAGTAACTTTTAGGAGGATGTACTCATTTTTGCTACACAACATTTTATCACCTTGATAAGAAAATCTTATTTTCCTGAATAATTTTGACATGCTTCTTTGGTAATTGATTAAGCAGACTTGCTGGAACATTATATCTCTGAAGAACCCTAACATTGTAAGTAATTGAATAATTGCTGACTTTCAGAAGTTTCAGAAGGGGTGTCTCTGCTATGAGACTGAGATGAGCAGCATTAGTTTAGTATATATAATGGGTAAATGAGTGACAACACTGAAAGAGATAGTTCACCCAAAAATTTTAATTCTGTCATTTACTTACCCTCACGTTGTTCAAAAAACTTTCTCTTTTCTGTGGAACACCCACACACACACAAAATTTTTTGAAAACTGCTTCCACTATTTTGACATGAATTACCCATAGCAGATCTATACAGGTGGAGCTGGGGAAGGTAGAGGGTTTCTAAAAGTGTGTTGCAACTGCTAAAGCAAATGAGAATTTGAAGGTTGAGCAGTGAGCTCACTGGCTACTGATACAGCAGGAACCAATCAGCTGTGCCCTATAGATAATGATGGGATTGCTAGCAGATTGAATTAAGGACCTATTAGCCTGCACCATCTAGAGTTTCATAACAGAAGATTGTATTCATATGCAAAAAAAAAAAGAAAAAAATGGGGAATTTTTTTTTCAAAATAAAGTTTTGCATAATTTTAAAACAAGTACTTATTATGGAAATAATATACTTTAAAATAATATACTTTTTTTTTTCTTTTTTTTAAAGAATATTCTTAAAGGGTCAGTTCACCCAAAAATAAAACTTCTGTCATTAATTACTCACCCTCATGTCGTTTCAAACCCGTAAAACTGTCATTTTCGGAACACAAAGTAAGATATTTTTGATGAAATCCAAGAGGTTTTTTTATCCCCCATAGAAAGCAACGTAATTACCACATTCAAGGTCCAGAAAGGTATTAAAGACATCGCTAAAATATTCAACGTAACTACAGTGGTTCAACCTTAATGTTATGAAGCGTGCTAATTAGCATGTGTCGTGCTGCTCACGTGTACGTAGAACCTGGAAGTGAAGATGAACGAAGTTCTTACGGGTTCGGAACAACATGAGGGTGAGTAATTAATGACAGAAATTACATTTTTGGGTGAACTAACCCTTTAAGTGTGTATTGAATGTAATGTTTTTGTACAGTTAATAGCATATTAATTGCAATTAAACAAAAATGCATTATAATTTAAATTTATATTAAATGCAATTAGCTGAACTTTACAGTGATTTATATGTCAAGCATTTAAATATATTTGTAATTACACATTTGCAATGAAGTTGCTTTTTATTACATTGAAAATATATTAACTTCAAATAATATCGAATAACACTCTACAGTTAAAATTATAATCAAATACTTCACATGTGCTTTAGTATGTTAGTCATTAGTGTATGTCTTTAAAGCATGAAAAACGATTATTAAAACATAATGATTTAAAATTTACTTTAAAGGTGCAGCGTGTAACCTAAATTTTAGCTGCATCTAGAGGTGAGGTTGCGAATTGCAATATAGAGAAACTACGGTGGCCAACAGGACAAAGATGTCATCATCTGAGACAGCAGAGAGTAAGCCAGTCAAGCAAACGCGCTCTTTAGAGCAGTTTGTCCATTTAGGGTTACTGTAGAAACATGCTGCCGCAAAATGGGAATGTAAGGGGACCCGCGGTGAATGTAGATAGAAATGCTTCATTCTAAGGTGATAAAAACATAACGGTTCATTATGTAAGGTCTTTATACACCACTGAAAACATAGTTATGTATATTATATTGCATTTCTGTCAACAGATCCTAGTAAGATTTACACACTGCACCTTTAAAGTTAAAAGTTTAATTGGACATTATTACAAAGTGAAATGTATAAAAGTGTACTCTCTTTGAAAACACTTAAGTGGCCTTTTATTGAATTAATATGATATAATCTGCAAGTGTCGTTTAAAAAAAAAAAAAATTCAGATTTGAGGTACACTACAAGTGCACATACAATACAATTAAGCACACTTCTTTTTCACAAGGGAAAGGTTTAGAAAAACATGAGGGTGAGTAAATGATGACAAAATGCTTATTTGTTGTGTGATTTGTCCCTTTAAAAAATAATTTTTACAAGGAATACTTGTGATTGCAGAGATGTAGGAATAAAACCATCTTGATATTTTTTCATGTCCCGTCGAGTCTTCCGCCCCATGCCAGCCTAAAAATAGCTAGCCGTGCACTTGTGGCTTGTGATGGCCTGACTGATTGCACTGTAGCGGTCTGTGATTTCAGCTGAGCAGAAAACCATATCGTTTCCGTGCGCCACGTGTTCTTTCCTGTGTTGTTTTACATATGGCTCTAAGTGATTCCAGGCGTTTGTGATGCACTGTGACGCAGATTACGAAATGTAAGTCAGGGTACAGTGCACGAGAAGCCTTCAATTCACCCTCTAATTACATTAATTATATCTAATTATGTCTATTAATTATCTGTGAAATAGCTTCAAATGCACAAATGGCACCGATTTGTTAAGTTCAGGACGTTTTATTTGGAAGGTCCCAGAACGGCATGTTTCCCTGGTCAAGAACACTGTTGGGGAAACGCATAGGTCGTGCAGTCTAAGTGATGGCAGCTGCTGTGTTTAACATGGCAAATCTCAGCTTCCCATTGGCTGAATGATGTGTTAATGCTCCCGTGTGATGACAGCACATAAACAAAAAAGATGGCTGAAAAGGGAAATGGGAAAATGGTTGAGTTGTCAAATAACTATTACATTTTTTAAGCCTGTAGATGCTGTGAGGTTTTAGACTCATAATAAATGATTAAGTCAGTGAAAACAGACAAAAAACTAATTCTGAAGTCTCAAGGATACAGTGGTCCCCAAAATAGAGGATTTGGACACTTAAAGCAACAGTTTACCCAAAAATTTTATCATTTACTCACCCTTCATGTTGTTCCAAACCTTTCTTTCCTCTGTGGAACACAAAAGAAGATATTTTGAAGGATGGTTTAACTGTTTGTGTCCATATAAGTCAGTGTATAAGCCCAAAATAACACTGAACGCCATTGACCTTCATTGTGTGGACAAAAAACATTTTTCATAATATCTTCTTTTTGATCCACAAAAGAAAGAAAGTCATACAGGCTTGGAATGACATGAGGTGGGTAAATAATTTCTGCGTGAATTATCCCTTTAATCCACAATCTTTTCTCAGAACTCAAAGTTCATGAAATGACTTATAATCAATTAGTGTCAAGGTGATTTTTAGTGGATGTATGAAGTCAGTTCCCCTCCACTTTAGACAGGTGTAGTTCATTCACATGAACTATGAACATGTTCCACTAACATTTGACAACCAGAAAGTGTCACAAAAGTGTACTTTTTGTGGCCAAAGTTTTTGGGGCCCCAAGTTGATCCCTATAATATAAGCGCAAGTCATTTTAGATAGAAGCCACTACTTGTGCAAAACCTCAGTTAGTGATCTCAGCTCAGTACTGAGGGTCAAAGAGAAAGACAAACCAATCCAATGAGTAAGTCAGGGTCAGAATCCTCCGGTAGTGATTGAGGGCCAGGTGGGGGCCCTTTCAGCTCAAACGGACCTTGAAGGCGGCTGATTGAATTCCCACTTCCTCTCTGTGTTTCCCTCTCAGCGGTGTGGACAGCAGGAGTGTATCCTGCACAGCACTTCATTCTGCTCCACTACTCTTTCCACACTCAATGTGCTTTTTGTTCCCCCTTACACACTTTAACACACATACACGCACAGAGAAGAAGGACAGAGGAACTCACATATGTTTCACAGTTATGGTAGTCACTTAAGTTTAAATGAAACAGAACAAAGTTTTATCACAGAATGCAAGCTTACATACTGCATGTTGTGTAGTGTGCGCTGCATACTAAAATAAGTATGTAAAACAGGACGCAGTATGCAGTCACATGCTGTCAGCTGTCACCTGTCACATGACTTTGGTAAGTTGTTTGATTTTATGTAAAAATTTATTTTGGGAGTCCAATCAAATAATGGGTCAAGAAGATATAAAATTGTGGTTGAAATCACTCTCTGTTCATTCATCCTGCTGGTGAAAGCATAGTAGGTATATGTAGATGCAACATTCGACTGTTCTAGACACGCTGACGCGCCTGCCATCTTGGAATGGTCAGTGTGTTGTCACTCAGTAAGAATCAATGATGCCACAACATTGTGCAGCTTCTGGTTGTAAAACCTCCGAGATTTAAATTCCTGATGAAATGGCATAAGCTTTCACAGGTGATAATGGGTTGATTTGTGTTTTTATATGTATTAACTAAATTTTACAGGTTTTAACTATGGTACTTTTTAATGTTTTTACTTTTACTATGGTAACTTTTTAATGTTGTGTTAGCTGACACCTTTGTCTTGTGTTGTGTTAGTTTAGCTAAATCATTTGCTGAAATCTAATGCAGATATACAGTGCTGCTTGAAAGTTTGTGAACCCCTTGCAGAATCTTTGAAAATGTGAAAAATCTTATAAAAATAATAGAGATCATACAAAATGCATGTTATTTTTTATTTAGTACTGTCCTGAGTAAGATATTTTACATAAAATATGTTTACATATATTTCACAAGAAAATAAAAAAGCTGAATTTATTAAAATGACCCCTTTCAAAAGTTTGTGAACCATTGATGCTTAATACTGTGTGTGGTTACCTGGATGATCTACGACTGTTTTTTTGTTTTGTGATGGTTGTTCTTGAGTCCCTTGTTTGTCCTGAGCAGTTAAACTTCCCAGTGTTCTTTAGAAAAATCCTCCAGGTCCTGCAGATTCTTCAGTTTTCCAGCATCTTTTGCATATTTGAATCCTTTCCAGCAGTGACTGAATGATTTTGAGATCCGTCTTTTCACACTGAGGACAATTGAGGTACTCAAACACAACTATTAAAAAAGGTTCAAACATTCACTGATGCTCCAGAAGGAAACACGATGCATTAAGAGCTGGGGGGGTAGTATTAAATGATTCTTTTTTCATTTAGTACTACCCTTCGGAAGCAACAGAAGATACTTACACGTTTCCCAGAAGACAGATTAAGTACAATTTACCTTGATCTTCCAATTCAAAAAGTTTTCACCCCCTGGCTCTTAATGCATGTCTTGTGAATTATATGTAAACATATTTTATGAAAAATATCTTACTCAGGACAGTACTAAATAAAAAATAACATGCATTTTGTATGATCTCTCTTATTTAGTTAAAATTGTTCACATTTTCACAGATTCTGCAAGGGGTTCACAAACTTTCAAGCGACACTGTATGCATCTAATTACGGTTGCAGACGCTCAGTCAACTTGCATGTGTTCACGGACTGGCTTTGACCATTCCAATATGGAGAATGGCTTACGTATAGCGGCCCATAGAAACAGCTAGTAATGAGGCATATACAGGCCCTTCTCAAAAAATTAGCATATTGCGATAAAAGTTCATTATTTTCCATAATGTAATGATAAAAATTAAACTTTCATATATTTTAGATTCATTGCACACCAACTGAAATATTTCAGGTCTTTTATTGTTTTAATACTGATGATTTTGGCATACAGCTCATGAAAACCCAAAATTCCTAACTCAAAAAAGTAGCATATCATGAAAAGGTTCTCTAAACGAGCTATTAACCTAATCATCTGAATCAACTAATTAACTCTAAACACCTGCAAAAGATTCCTGAGGCTTTTAAAAACTCCCAGCCTGGTTCATTACTCAAAACCGCAATCATGGGTAAGACTGCCGACCTGACTGCTGTCCAGAAGGCCATCATTGACACCCTCAAGCGAGAGGGTAAGACACAGAAAGAAATTTCTGAACGAATAGGCTGTTCCCAGAGTGCTGTATCAAGGCACCTCAGTGGGAAGTCTGTGGGAAGGAAAAAGTGTGGCAAAAAACGCTGCACAACGAGAAGAGGTGACCGGACCCTGAGGAAGATTGTGGAGAAGGACCGATTCCAGACCTTGGGGGACCTGCGGAAGCAGTGGACTGAGTCTGGAGTAGAAACATCCAGAGCCACCGTGCACAGGCGTGTGCAGGAAATGGGCTACAGGTGCCGCATTCCCCAGGTCAAGCCACTTTTGAACCAGAAACAGCGGCAGAAGCGCCTGACCTGGGCTACAGAGAAGCAGCACTGGACTGTTGCTCAGTGGTCCAAAGTCATTCGGAAATCAAGGTGCCAGAGTCTGGAGGAAGACTGGGGAGAAGGAAATGCCAAAATGCCTGAAGTCCAGTGTCAAGTTCCCACAGTCAGTGATGGTCTGGGGTGCCATGTCAGCTGCTGGTGTTGGTCCACTGTGTTTTATCAAGGGCAGGGTCAATGCAGCTAGCTATCAGGAGATTTTGGAGCACTTCATGCTTCCATCTGCTGAAAAGCTTTATGGAGATGAAGATTTCGTTTTTCAGCACGACCTGGCACCTGCTCACAGTGCCAAAACCACTGGTAAATGGTTTACTGACCATGGTATTACTGTGCTCAATTGGCCTGCCAACTCTCCTGACCTGAACCCCATAGAGAATCTGTGGGATATTGTGAAGAGAAAGTTGAGAGACGCAAGACCCAACACTCTGGATGAGCTTAAGGCCGCTATCGAAGCATCCTGGGCCTCCATAACACCTCAGCAGTGCCACAGGCTGATTGCCTCCATGCCACGCCGCATTGAAGCAGTCATTTCTGCAAAAGGATTCCCGACCAAGTATTGAGTGCATAACTGAACATAATTATTTGAAGGTTGACTTTTTTTGTATTAAAAACACTTTTCTTTTATTGGTCGGATGAAATATGCTAATTTTTTGAGATAGGAATTTTGGGTTTTCATGAGCTGTATGCCAAAATCATCAGTATTAAAACAATAAAAGACCTGAAATATTTCAGTTGGTGTGCAATGAATCTAAAATATATGAAAGTTTAATTTTTATCATTACATTATGGAAAATAATGAACTTTTATCACAATATGCTAATTTTTTGAGAAGGACCTGTATGTATATGGGTGAAAGAAGGTAATGTACATTGCATTGTGGGATACAGTATTCCACTACCTCTGGTTGTATAGTGCACATTTTGGTAATATCAGGTCATTCGAGTACCACATGCATACATAAAATATACAAATTACAGCAGGCAGTACACACACTGCTTACTGCTTACATCAAAAACAGCATCATTGTGTCTGTCATTCTAGAGATTTTCAAAAAGTTTCCATCAAAATTACAAATACAGGATCCCATAGAGGCTGTGTTATCTCATGATCATGATTTAATTTTCTTATGATTTTAATATAACAAATGTTGCTGTATTGTGATTTCAACTCAATGTATTCTGAGAAACTGTACGTCAACTCACCAATTCTCTGGTCAACCGCAAAACTATACAGACAAACGATAGGCTTTGACAATAGTCTCCTCAAATGACGGACACTGTTTTAAAAGTGGTCCATCACTAACAGACCTTGAGTTATTTCCGTTTGAGTGAGTGTCTGATCAGAATAAAAACATTCTTGTCCATGATGCAGCAGTATATACTACACTTATTAATGTTTTTTATAACTTGCAGATCAATAAAGAACATCAGAAAGAGTAAGTCGAGATCTCAAAAAACAGATTTTTGACAAGTTATCTCGTCTTTTATGAGAAAACGCTTCCCTGCAAAGATAAGATTTTTAATCTCCTGATCAAAACACAGGTGAAGAAGATGCAGAAACAAGATATAGCGTATGTAATTATGTAAAATCATCAACATTATACAGCATATAAATCAAAACTGCCTAACGTTACTGAATGAAATGTTGACCCAGGATGAGCTATAGGACTGTGCAAGCTTTTGGGATGTTTATGGACTCGATCTACTCCATCTATGATTTGATCATCTTTCTGAATCTGATAAAGATGTAGTTTTTGACAAAAACGTGATTTTCTCAGCTTTTTACTCAAAATCTTGCTTTTTTTTTTTAATGAAACTTACACATATTCAAGTGTTGATAAAAAAGAAGAATGCATTAAGCTCAAATAAAACGGGTTGTTTTGTTTAAAAGCAGAGGTTCTGTTCTTTATTTTGATGCATTGCATGTTCAGATATTCATACAACAAAATATTTTGGGGGCCATGCAATTTTTGTGAAAATTATCAAAAACGCTGGTGGGGAACAGCCAACTTAAAAACAAAAAAAAAAGAACTTTGGTCATATCGAAATCATAAGAAGATTAAGTCAAGATCTTGAGAAAACAAATTTGGTCATAATCACAAGAAATATAGCTTGCCTTGCGATCTTGAGGAAACTACTTTTTTTATGTCAAAATCATGAGAAAATCAAGTCGCAGTCTTGAAAAAAATACTTTTGTTGTGTCCAAACCACAAGAAATGCAAACCGAGATCTCGAGAAACAACTTTTGTTGTTTCAAAATCAAAAGAAAATTTAGTCAAGAGCTCTAGACAACAACTTTTGATGTGTTGAAATCAAAAGAAAATAAATTCAAGATCTCAAGAAAATTACTTCTGTTTTGTCGAAATCCTAAGAAAGATGTCAAGATTCTGAGAAAGCAATTTTTGTGTTGTGTCCAAATCAACAACTTTTGATTTTGAGAAACAAATTTGAGAAATTTGTTGTGATCACAAGAATATTAAGTTGGGATCATGACAAAAGAAGACTGAAAAAATGAATGCAAGGCCTCTTAGAGCTCCTGTAGAAACAGAGGAGTGAAAAAGCTTATGATTCTAAACATTTATTATTCATGTTATTATTCTAAAGATTCTGAATATATATATAAATGTGGTCAAGTTGTTGATCTTCAACAGTTTCCAGATATTTTCCCAACAATTCTGAAATATAACATCTGGAGTGCTGCAGATTCCACAACATTTATAACGCAGAACATGGTAGAACATTTCATAAGGCCACAATTATTTTTCTCTAGATCAATACCCTCTATTTACACTTTCCTTCGAAATCAAACAAAAGCATGTTTACACCTCAATGTAAGTCTGTAGTTGGCTGACTCAAAAAATGCACTCTGCATCCTGTTGCATAGACATGTATCTATTAACATTTCGGTCTAGACCCCTTGGTCCCTGCTACATAGACTCAGAGGCACCATAAGTATCCACTTAAATTTATTGGACTCCCTTAAAACCACAAACTCAGTGTTGAGCTGCCGGTTGTCTGAGGCCCCTCTCTCAACACCCGTGTAGTGAAAGTCCTGTTTAATAACAAGACAGACGTGGGCTGCGGCGACGTCAGCAGTCGCAGGCCAACAGCATCAAATCCGGCTGGTCCGTTACAATGGACTCCTGTCACCGACCCCTCCACCCCGGGATTCGGAGGGAGTGTCTGGATATGAAGGCCAGGGTTGGTGCTGTTCATCCAGGCAGAGAGTGGCCCCCAGGGATTACGCAGGGGCCGACGGACAGACAAGCCGACTGCAGTGCCATGCCGCCATCCACTTTTGAGGAAATGACCCCATGCTAAGTGCTGCCTGACATACAAGAGAGGCTGGTGATAAAGTAATTGGCAAACGTAGAGACCAATCTCACTGTTGAGCATTTACAGGCTGATCTGAAGCTCTGATAAGCACAACCTAAACTGCTTACCTGCATATCTTAGTGTTGCGCAAGCAACTAAAAGACTTAAGATGAAGTTCTGACTGGTAATGATTGATAACTGTTGAGCAGGCTAGGATTTGGATGCACTTTTTCAAAGTATTAGACAATAAAAGTGCCATTAAAGGAATGGTTTATCCAAAAATGTAGGCATTATTTACCAAATTTATTCACAAAATGGCTGTATTAGAATTAAACAAAAACAGTCCTTAATCATAAATCCAACAGGGAACACACAGATCACAGGAAAAATAAGCACAGCAAACAACCACATAAAACATAGACAACACCGAACAAAGAACAGAAGGAACTAAGGACACATGGACTAATCAACGTAACGTGGAAGAGGTGAGTAACTCAACTCCGAAACCATAGCAACTAACAAGGAATGGTAACACAGGCAATCAGGAACAGGGAAAACAAAACCAAAACAAAAAGGGAACTAATATAACCCTGAAAGTAGGTGTGTTCGACTTGAAGCGGAGCTGCGCAGAGCAATCGTTGTATGACATCAAAGTACCACGAGAGTAATTCGAAAGCATACGCGGTTCTCTGATGTCATACACTGTTCAGTCTGCGCAGCACCGCTTCAAGTCGAATACACCTAACGTCGTTTCAACCAACATTTTTTTTGTCTGTACAAAACAGAAGTAGATTTTTTTTTTGGTCCATACAAATAATGTTTCACATGAATGACTTATTCTGTATACGATAGTTCTGTATGACAAGTAAACATCCACCAAAAATGGTGACGTAATTGCCAGAAAATTTATTTTTCTTTCAATTATAGTCACAAATGGGGAATAGACACAAAATTAAAGGATTTTTGGCTGTTCTTCAAAAAAAAAAAAGTTACCATATGGCTTCAGAAGACTTGTTGACGAGTTGTATGGACAACATTTATTTATTTATTTATTTTATTTTTTATTAATTGTTTTATTTTTTTGGGACATTCAACTGAAGACAAAATAGAAATTAACAGAAAAAAACTCCAATTAAGACTATAGTTAAAATACAGATTTAAAATAAAATAGTGTATATTACCTTTTTTATTAATATTTTGTTTCATTAGTAGTATAAACTTTTTAATAGTTTTTTATCCCTTTTTTTCCTTTCTTTTTTTAACTGGGTAACAATTGTTCAAAAATGTCTTCTTTTGTCTTCTACAGAAAAGAAAAAAAACCAGCATATGGGTTTGAAACCTGAATAAATAATGACAGAAATTACATTTTTGGGTGAACTATTCATTTTAAATAGTCAAAAGCTTACGACAACACTGATTATGCCAAACTCCTGACATATTTAACACAAGAAGACATGCGGACTGACACGGCTTGTACACAATGTGTATTGAATGAGACAGATGTTTCAGCATCATCATGACATACGGCCAGTCAGTGGTCATCCAGTAGTCATACTGACTGAATGAGTCACCCTTTGTGGCTTTTTCATCCAGGATATTTCACAACGGAACCAGACTGTGGATTAGAAGTGTGTGAAAGAGTGCTTCCGAGAAAGCAAACCTCATTTTCATGCTGGCTAAAAAAACAAACACAGAATCGGAAGGGAAAGTGAGAATTGTAAACATACTGTTCTCCTCTTTTTCCGGAATTTTCTTAATTGCACGTGAAAATGGTAAAATGAGATTAAACGGATCTTCACATGTGTTCAGCGGCGCCCTCACATATTTAACGCTTGTATTCATTTGACGCTTGTACTCGTCTTGTTAAAAAGAGGTAATGAAAACAGCCTCACATTTCTGCAGGCGACATAATCAAAGCCTCATTGGCTGCTCTTTGAACACATCTTTATTTTTGCACACTGACAGAACAAAGCTTTGCTGGAACCAGCCAGAGTGGCCCACACATCTATTTTGTAATTTATGGATTTGAAAGAAAATGAGTTTTAAAATACAAGATATTCTAAAATGAAACCACATCAGAAAGATGTGGAGCCATTAGCACAGTTAGGGTTTAGTAAGCAATACCGAAATGTAATATTAAGATATAAAATAATAGAAACTCAAATAAAAGACGATAACATAATGAAGACGATAGTATACTGAAAAAAAAAAACCCAATAAACTAGATAAACAAACCCCTAACCCTATTTAACTTTGACATGTAATCATCCTGGACAGTTTGTGCTACAGACATGAATCAGTGATCACACAAGTGATCAGAGTTAATATTATCTCTGAGAGAACATAAAACAGGTGAAAAATCCCTTAGAACTATACTATAGGAAGGACCTAAACCATATAAGGGGACCAGAATGTCATTGAGACAAGCAACCATCCAAAATACCCCTTTAATGACCTAGCAGCAATTGCATAGCAACATGCTAAAACATTCAGAACACCTTAGCCCATATCTTAGCATCGTGGCCACGTTTTGTGGGCACTCATCACTCATATTTACTTCTAGTAAAGATCTAGTTATCTAAATACAGTTTAAAATGCATACAGTTGCAAAATGAATGAAAAAATAGGCTACATTATGTGGTTGCTGCATGATTTCCAGTTCAACCAAAAGGGCCCTTATTTATCTCGTCTAACAGACTTGGAGGAGAGAGATGGCGAGTCCGGGGGAAGTGAAGCAGACCACATTGAATCGCTCCCGTTTGACACTAATAAGTAGATACATTCTCCAATAAATGCTGGTGACATTTAAGAGCAGTGCCAGCTGTTTGTGGAATCTGTGTGGAGAATGAAGGGAGGAATTAGCCAGCTACAGGAGGATCCTGACTCCCTTATATATATACACACACACAAACCCACAGAACACTGAGATCCAGCCCTGAATAGCCTCCACTGGCTCAGGCTCCATAACTTCCTGTCCTCCTCTTCCATCTAACCAAGGGTAAAATACCACTTTATTTCTCTGCCCTTCCTTCCAGTAAAATTTGGGAAAGGAGACCGGGAAAGAAAAAAAAAGTTGTTAGGAATATATTTTGATTTCATAGACTCTTGTTTTAAATATCCACAAACATCTACAAAGTTACATAACCACGGGGCAATGAAAGGTTAAAAAGGAGAACAAGATCTTTCACTCAAGAGAAAAAACATCAGAATGGGATGTCAAGAGAGACAAGAGAGAAGAATGTATGTTCAGTGTGTGTTTGTGGTCTCTGTGCTTCCTGGATGTCGTACTCAAGGGGCTTGTGGTTACTTCGTTCTGCAAGGGAGACAGTCTGACGGCGACCCTACACATGTGGCCCTGCAGCTCGAATTCCTACTGACCAGAAAATCAGTTGAGCAGCACCCGCCAAGCATCGGCTGAATAAAAATTACCGTTGGTTTAATTTCATTTCTCTTTTTTATCCTATACAGTGCAATAGTCAGGCTCCGGATGTAAAAATCCCATTTTCTCCTCAGGGGAATTGGTTTTGAATGGTAACTTATCATTAAAGACTGTGAGATACAAGGTATGTGATTTTGTTAAAGCCATCAGCCTGCATTTATTTTTTAAATAACCATGTTGAACAGTGGAATTCCTAGTGAAAAACAACCTTACCAATGATTCTGCAAAGAATCTCCAACAATCAGAGAATCGAAACAAGCAAATCCTGCCAAAAGAACATTGTAGTGCTTGTGCCTGTTTGAATGATTAATAGAGTCAGTTTCCCTGTGCTTCCAAATTACTTAAATATTGCAAATATATTTTGCAGTAAACCTATACACTGTTTCTAATCAACATATTTAAATCAATAGTTTTATATTTCTCCATTGTTTTAATGTGAATATGTCATTTGCAATGCTTCATGGGATTGTAGTTCTTTACCTCAATAAAGCCATTAAGTCTTGTACCTTTGTCTTTTTGTCTGATTTTCAAATGCAAATGTGCATCAAATAAAATTTTTTAAATCCCTACATGAAAAATGAATGGGAGAAATACTTCAGACAAACACAGTTGCATTCAATAGGCTACATTTCCTCTGCATCAATGTTTAAATTTTTCCAAGAAAACGTGTATACCAACTCACTATCACAATGCTAGGGTGTGCTTTATGTGTTTGCTAGGGTGGTTTTGGTGGTTGCCAGGGTCAGGGTCCAAGCCTCGACTCGTTTCACTTGAGAATTCCATCGCGACGGCCGTTTATGAGCGCTATTTATTCATATTAAACGTTTAACATTTTAAAATACTTACAGTCTACACAACAGTCTCCGTGCTCACAGCGTCACAGACATTAAAATTTTAACTATTTATAAAAGATTAATTACTGTCTGGCCATCTGGGATTTTGGTATGGAGATAAAGGTTATGATTATAATTTTTTGATAGTATTACACCACACCGTGTGTGTATATTAGCACCGTTTGTTGTTTTCTTGTGGTATGAGATAGAGCATTTGGACCCGGAAGCGATGCCGCGTGATGTCAGACTTAACAACCCTATATTTTGGGGTTTGTTTAAATCGCTATCCATAAGTATGATAGTAGTGAGAGTGATGATTGCTAAAGCCTCAATAGCTGCTAACAAATTGTGCACAGCACCATCTCTTTGACCTTGCTCATCTCGGGTGAAACAAAAAAGTGTTTGTTTGTCCTTCAAGCGCTTTGAAGCATGTTTCTGCATCTGGTGCTCAAATATGTGTCTCATGCTGTCTTGGTTTGGCACTTGGGGTATGTGGGTAAGACTCGCTTGGAGACGTCGCTTTGAGACGTCTACTTCAAGTAAGCAGTGTCAGAGCTGGCAGATAAAATACTGTGACACACCAAGCCGACGGTCGGCCATTGGCCAATATCAGGAGCATCTGTCAGCTCAGTTTTTGCGGTGTGTTCCACACTGTCGGCATAAGCCGTTGCCAGCTTTTTGGCTGATTTAGCATGTTGAATTGGCGTCTGGCAGTCGGTGAGACTCTAGCAAACTAGTGCACAAGAAGAATAGCAAAAGTGATTTAAGAGATAAGAGTGCACACAGAGAAGGCTGTTCTAATTTTACATCTTCATCTTACATGAGCCTTCTAATACATTAATATTTTCATAACTACATGGCCGTCTGGAATGAAGAAAGTGAAGACCAACTGATCATCAACATGATTCATTAATGGTAAGCAAGCACTGCTTTTGTTTACGGTTTGTATATTTGCAATCCTATTGTCGGTTTCCCTTTGTGAATGATGAATATAGACTACTACCACCTGCTAATAGAGACAGTTATTTCCTCTCTTGCAGGCGCAGAACATACTTGCTAGTTGGCCATTGGCTGTAGTCTTTATGGTATGTTTAAGCACAACCTTTTGTTTTGCATCTTTGAAGCAGTAAGTGCTACTAATGGATCCACCATGCTATCCTAAACTATGAAATTGCTTAAGGAAAACAACTGACCAAGTTAGATGCTCATGAGCATTCTTTTCAAACCTAAAATGACAAATGAAACACCTTACGGCCCCAAAGACGTGACGGCCAAGTCCGCAATCAATTTGTACAGGCAAGTATGAATCAAAAGTTCTGGTATGTGCTATAAATTATGGATGTCCACGGAATTATGTTACTTCAACGCACACCAGAATAGTTCACTACATTGAGTCCAATGAGTCAGAATGCGAGTGAGTCCTCAGTACATTTGGATGATTCTGATTCTATAATCTTGATTGATGTGACTGGACCGGCTTTAAGTCTTCAGAGATTCAAACTGCAGTGCTGAGATAGTATTGCAGATAGTATACATGGAAACCCTGTATTTCACCTAATTAAAGGAGACCTTAGTCTGTGTGTAAAATGCCCATGAGACCCTCGTTAAGAAAAAAATGAGGGAAAATTCTGGGTTTGGATATCTGAATATGAGTGCCATTGACGTAGTATGAGTAAAATTGCATGCAATTGAATAATTTCTCCATGATCCGCTTTCAAACAATTACAGACCTCAGATCCCACAGAGAATTTTTAAATGTACATGTTAGATGAAATTCTGATGTCAAGAAATAAGTAATCACCCCTAAAACCGCACTTTAAATTAGACTTTGGAGCATTTTATAAACTGCGGTTTGTCTTCAATAGTTTGCTGGGCTGTGAAATGCAGTGTGAATGCAACACTTAAGGTGATTTATGTTCCACTTCTTCTTTGTCCCGGCAGCTGAGTTTCCACACAGTTAAGTGTCTCCCAGTAACCACAAAGTAAACTGACTTTGTTTGACTATTCTTTTGTTTTGTTTTTTTGTTTTTTTTGTTTTATTACTACAGTGTACCCACAAACCTCTTTGTTTTGTCTTGTCTTTCTGCTTGTGTACAGGCACAATAATGAACATTCTTTGCTTGGTGAATCATTTATGAAACTTTTCACTCCAGTCACAAAGTCAAGAAAGTTCTGCCGATAAACTAGTTAACCACGGGACATTTTCAAGGCATGTCAATGAACTTCTAATGAAAAAACCCACATTGTATTTTGTATTTCTGTAATCGTTTCCGTAATCAGGATGAGGGGTGAATGTTATTTGCGGTGTTTTGGTTTTCTCCGGCCTGGCGACGGGTGAATTGAGGCTGAGGCTGGGTCATCATTGCTTCCCAAAGGAACTCCCAGACCCAGCCAGACGCTAATGAAAACCTTCCCTCTCCATTTAACAGCTCATAGATAAAAAAGTGGAACTCGAGAGGGATAGAGACAGTGCCAAACTTCCTATCTCGCCCTCTCAGATTTATTCTTCCACTACTTTGACTGATGTTTTAGGTTTGCCATTAAGGGAAAAGCTGTGACAATATTCATATGGTTCAAACTGATTCTTAACTATTACTATAACTATAACTAAACCCAATAGGGGTAGCATCCACATCTGGTTGAATCACTCAGGGGTGGGCCGTAGTTCTTGGCTAGTGTAGCGGCACAGACAGGTGATAATGAGGAGGTTGTTTGCTTTTACAGTAGGGCCGATGTGGGCCCCATGCAGCGGGGCACAAGGACAGCGTAGGACTACCGATGGGGCAGCAAGGGAGTGATTAAGTTTTTAGGGAGCTAGCGGGCAGATATGGGGGTTAGAGGCTAAAGAGAGGGGATTTATTAGGGCTGTAAATTACAGTCAGACAGCTTCCTCTTTTTCCTCCGGAGCTCCCTCCCTGCTTTCTTTCCTCTCGCCCTCCCTAGCTTCTCCACAAAGTCCTCATAGTTCTTAAACCTCTTCCAAAGTTTTAGGGGCAGTAGAGACAGAACCCTCCAGGCTCAAAGGCGTCTTTGTGCACAAGAAACTAAGAGAAAGAGACTGGACGAAAGATGGATATGAGAAAGAGTCAATCATTTGCATTGACAGATTATTATGACCTTTGTGAATGTCATTAACACTTCATTCAAACAATCAGGCTTTGTCAGGGGTTAACTCATCTCCTAACTGACCACTAGGGTGAACTTGTGTTAGCGGAGGAGATGGAATACACTGCATGCTGGTTTTGGGGGTGGGGGGGGGGGNGACTTTGGAAACCCCCCTACATCCAGTGAACGGCATCTTTTCATTCATTAGCTGGACAATATTCCAGTAGCCTTAGTAAATAGTAAGTGTAAAACTACACAAGCTGACTTTAACTGCATCCGGACATTTATTTGGTCCAATAAATCAGAATATTCCATACTCCCTTGCCTGAATCCTGAATAAGCACACTATTTCACCTTCAACAGAAAAGCACTGTTGCATACTGCAAATGCTCCCCTTTTGAATGGTGATAATTGTGGGTAATTTCAAAAGCGCTTTCTTACTATTCTGTCTCTCATACGGTTTGATTTATTTTATTGAATTTGTTCATTCAGGTGTTCATATACTCTAAATGAACACTGACTCATAATTCTAAAAAACAATTCATCAAATTGAGTCTCTGTGCACCGTTTTAATACAAAATAATATTTAGTTAAATGCAACTGTTCATAATTATGGAAATATGCCTCTGATTATATTAGAAATTATATTATTCAGCAGCTAGATCCAGTCCTCTAATCTGATTGGCCAAGCAGCAAAATTTTACTGATATTTAACAGCACTGGGATGCTTTACTGTTTGTATTATAGCATTTGTTTTCATGGTATTCTAGACCAGAGTATGTGAGCATACGTGTGCAGTCTGAAAGCAAAGCGAATTGTGTAATTTTGCCTGCATCCAGGAGAAATATACAAATTAACTGGCTAGTTTTCATCTGAAACATAAGTTACTTGATATTATAGGCATAGTTTCATTTTGTCAAAAAATGAAAATTCTGTCATCATCTACTCAACCTGACGTCGTTTCAAATCCATAAGACTTTTGTTCATCACCAACACAAATGAAGATTTGTGTCTCACAAAAGAGACACAATCACTTTATATGATGAACAGATTTAATTTAGGCTTTTATAAACATTGATCAATGCACACACATAGAGCACATCAAATATTGTAAACAGAAGCTCAAATGTGCTTGGATCTCACATCAGTCAGTCATGTTTGAGCTTCCATTTACCATATTTGATGTGCTCTATGTATGTGCATTGTTTTTTTGTTTTGTTTTTTAGTCCATATGCAATCAATCAGTCATTTGTAATGTAATGAATGTAAATGATGACTGTTGTTGACAGTAGAACTACTTCAAATTGTGGGTAGCTTGTAGCTTGAACACTGATTCAGTTGTTTTAAAGTTGGACTCATGCTCACTCCTGTACAACCATCAAAACTCAGAGCATCTCATGGAATCGCTAAAACACAGGAAACTCTTCAGGGTTATTTTTGGTACAGACGTTTGGGGAAGATCGTGATGTGGACAGAACAGTGAAAGAGAGGGTGCTGCACAACGAGTGTTTTGTAGCTTTTACACACAACAAGAGGGAGCTTTATGTTTAGAGTGAATGGTAGGCTGGACGAGGCAGGAACAGGGCGATGTACAAGGTTATATCCCATCTACTCACACCAGGCATTTCTCACTCCTTCAGCTGAGTGACTGGATACAAGTCTCAACGAAGACCATCTCACTTAAATTTCAGTTTGTATGAGCAAAGGTATATTTAATGTGGACCCACTACTGAAAAGACACTGAGAGAATATGTTCAGAGATCCTGAATGCAGCTCTAGTACAGGATAGAAACTGCCATCTAAGAGTCCCAGCTGTGTGGTTTGGTGTAGAGGAGTGGTGCCAGCAAGCATTTCAGCTATTTTTTCTTGGCTCACCAAAAGACTCTCATAGCATCCCCCCAAAATAGCTATTTTGTGCCCATATAGCACCAAAGTCTGAGTTGACTGGTAACATGTTAAGACAGAATTCATATTCTGTTATTGTTGGCTTTCCAATAAAATACAGCACCATCTCGACTCTATAAAACGGGTGGGACTTTAACAGTTTTAAACTCTACTCACAATTAATGTGCTATTTTGGTCTTTGAGTAAACCACTAAAATCTGCAGCTCAGGGTATTTGATGTCACATCTGTTTTTGCCCACAAAAACAAACTGAAGATGTGTCATGTAGTCACATATTTGAATTTATTTTTATCCTAAATAATTGGGACTTTTCTCAGTCCTAGAATGCTCGTAACTTGAATCACATCACTTTTGGCAAGATTCAAAAACACAGTTTTTCATCATACAACTATTCTTACTGTCAAAGAAACAATTGATCTGCACAAGACAAGAAATTCATTCGAAAAACTACCTGTATTAGTTCCAAAATACACAAAAAAGCCCAATCTATCAGCTTCTATAAGAGCATAAATACTCCCCATAGCCTAATAACCCTGTTTCTGGGCATAAATGTCATAATCTAGTTGTTTTACAAGCTAAGCTACATAGAAAATTGGCTTCAGCTAAGTTTAAAGCCCCTTAGTATCCAACTTTCAGCAAGACATATATATACACTGATTTAATTGCAGTAAAACTCACAAAAATCAAATCTACTGTACATTCCTCAGCAGGACGCTAATAGCTCAGTGCAGCCATTATGTCACCGGTAATTCTCAGCGTCCAGGACTGTATGATATGTGAACCTGGTAAGTGATGCTCTCCAGTAGTACAGCATGTTTTATCAAAGGGGGCATGTGTTCCTGTGATCTCTCCCCTCGGGCATTATCACTGCTGTCCCACTACTCTGGAGCCCCTCTCTGTTGTGCTGTTTTATCAGGGCAGCTGGGGTGGATGGGAGTCTGTGTGGGACGGCTTGGCTCCAAGTGCTAGGCCTGATCTCATGGAGCTATATCAACAGAGATAGCCCTGCAGAGGAGTGGTCGAGAAGATTTTAGAGTGTGTGTGAGACAAAGACACCTCTCTTATAGGAAACCAGCACTAAAATAGATTATCGGTTAGCATTGGGTGTTGTTTCCTGTTTAACATCACCCAAAATAAGATTAGACTGGCATAAATGTGTGTACTGTAGAAAAAAAGCTACGAATATATAACCGTTAAAAGACTGGATTATAAAAAAAATGGGCAGTTGACATCAGTATTCTGTAGTGTGACATGCTATATGTCATCAAAAAATAAATAAATTGCATTGTTTTTATTATTAGCCATGCAAAATTATGTTATCTCATTTTATTTGAAATGGACACAGAGTATTTGTACATTTTGTATAATTAAAAAAAAAATTCACTCTACAGGACTAATTAAATAAACTGCAAAGCAGCTCAAAAGTTTCATAACAACGCTAGAAATTAAATTTAAACATTTTTGGAAGAAAATTGTATTTTTCCAAGAAAAAAAAATCTATTCATTCATTCATTCATTTATTTTCATTTTCATTGTCAGCTATACCCAAATATGTACCTGGTTTCAAGAGGAAAGGTATGGTCAGTCACTCTCAATTTTTTTTTTTTTTTAGCTTGGGGTGGCTAAGAGGGGAATCTGATTACATACTTTGAGGTCTGATATAATCTTTATTCTCCTTTTAATGGGTGACACAGACTGAGCAGTGGGAGAATAAGTGGTCAGCATGAAAATGGCCAGATGGGAAAGCTAAGCCTTATCACTGGCCTTCCCAACAAGATAAGCTGCAGTATGTCCACTCACCTTCTTCCCTGTGGCAGAACCTCAGGGGGGCAGATAAGGGGGTCTTTGATGCATGAAAGGGGGAGAGGACAAGGTAGGAGGGCAGAAAGACATACAGAGGATGAGAAAAAGAAGTCCTCTAATCTTTTAATTAAGTTTGCAGAATTGTCTGTTGGTGTCAGAGTAAATGCCACTGTAAAGTTCACTCTATACTATATACAGTCAGATGATTAGCATAATTCAGGTAACTTTGATTTCACAGATTAACTGTTCTTAAATTAATTACCTTTTCTAATGACAGCATGCTTAATCTGCTAACTTTTGAATGCCCTGGCACCACAGTTTTGGTGTCATTTTGGATTCAGATTTTAGTTTTAGTAGTCATATAAAGTATTAACTAATTCAACCTAATAATATCATTTCAAAATATAGCAAGAATTAGT
>RJVU01057856.1:852492-864378 GCA_003731715.1 Anabarilius grahami | reverse complement strand
TATACAGCTATGGAAAAAATTAAGAGACCACTCCAAGTTCAGAAATCAATGTTAAGTGGTCTCTTAATTTTTTCCATAGCTGTATATATATATATGTGTGTGTGTGTGTGTGTGTGTGTGTACAATAAATTATTGGGTTTAATAACTTAATAAAGATATTTACAATTATACATACACACACATGCACACACAAACACACACACACACACACACACATAATGATTTTATATAATATGTGACAACTAACAAATACCCACAGCGCTCACAACTCAAGCTGAATTCCAGCAGAGGAATGAAAGATTAGGGTCACAGACTGTGTGTAGGCAAAGAGGTGTGGGGAGTACATTTTTTACAGCAGCGCCACACCAGAGTGTCGGAGGCAACCGGCAGCCTGTCTGTCTCCATCTCTCCAGCTTAATTAGAAACACAACTGCGATATGGGCCGCTGCCGAACAAAGACACAGTCAAAGCCCTGTCGATGATGCAAAGTACACCAGAACCTCCCTGTTACAGTGCATAAAGTGCTATCTCAAGGCCTGGAAGACAACCTTCACACTGTCCTAGAATGAGCTATCTATGACCTGGCCCTACAAGGTACCCAGCGGAGATAGGCCTCTGCTTTTATCTGTCAATGTCATTTCTATGGCAAAGGAGAATCGGATTAAGGCTTTTTGGACAGTGTTATCCAAAGCAGTGGGATAGGATGTTAGATAAACAGGAGACGAGGAGGATAAAACAACACTGGGGAGGCGGTGTGGTTTAATGAGAGTCTTACAAAAGGAGCCCTTATATCCTTCACTGGGTTTTGCTGTGGTCAATCAGCCAGACCCCTAAAGATAAAAGTCCAAAGTTCCCATGACCTGAACTGTATAAATCCCAGGTCTCAGTTTACTGATTTTGGCTATAAGGAATTGCAAGTAACTCACTGAATTAAACATGACATTTTTAAGTTGAAAGACTGAAATGTTATTTTCTTGTAAAACTTACTCCTTAAAAAGACTTCTTAAATGCTTAATCTTTCTTAAAAACTTAATCTTTGTTTTGTTTACAACTTACAACAAAATATACCTGTCCAGAGGAAGATTGCTCAGAGGTTGCTCTTTCATTGCTCACAAGACCCACAAGACAAGTTTTCAATTATCTGTGTGACATTTATCTGTTAAAGTGTCAGCTTTGTCTCTGAAGATTCTATAAAATGCCCCTGGAAGAATTTGATGAGAAATGTTTGAGTTCATATTGAGATGTCTGACTTTGATGTCTGGGCAAATCTGAGCACAGTTTGAGACATTAGTGAGATCCCTTTTGAAACTCTCTTCAGAAAAAATCTGAAAAGCAGAAGACTTAAAGGGTTAGTTCACCCAAAAATAAAAATAATGTCATTTATTACTCACCCTCATGTAGTTCTACACCAGTAAGACCTTCGTTCATCTTCGGAACATAAATTAAGATATTTTTGATAAAATCCGATGGCTCAGTGAGGCCTGCATTGCCAGCAATGGTACTTCCTCTCTCAAGATCCATAAAGGTACTAAAAACATATTTAAATCAGTTCATGTGAGTACAGTGGTTCAACTTTAATATTATAAAGTGACGAGAATATTTTTTGTGCGCCAAAAAAACCCCAACAAAATAACGACTTTTTAACAATATCTAATGATGTCTGATTTCAAAACACTGCTTCAGAGCGTTACAAATCTACGGAGCCCCGGACATGACACGCAGGAAAAAATAGTAGGCTAAATCGTGCAAATGATTTACCAATTCGTTCCCTCGATTCACTAAATCATGCACACGCTTTACTATTTCGTTCCCTCGATTTATAAATCATGCGCATGATTTATAAATCGAGGGAACGGCATAGTAAATCGTGCGCACGTTTTAGTAAATCGAGGGAACAAAATAGTAAATTGTGCACACAATTTAGTATATCGAGGGAACGAATTAGTAAATCGTGCGCACGATTTAATTTTTTTTCTTGCGTCTCATGTGCGGGGCTCTTTTGTGTCGAATCAGTGATTCGGATCGCGTATCAAACCGCCAAACTGCTGAAATCACGTGACTTTGGCGCTCCGAGTCCGAACCACTGATTCGATTTGTAAAGCTCCGAAGCTTCATGAAGCAGTGTTTTGAAATCGGCCATCACTAGATATTGTTAAAAAGTTGTTATTTTGTTTTTTTAGGCACACAAAAAATATTCTCGTCATTTTATAATATTAAGGTAGAACCACCGTTCTCACATGAACTGATTTAAATGTGTTTTTAGTACCTTTATAGATCTTGAGAGAGGAAGTACCATTACTAGCAATGCAGGCCTCACTGAGCCATCAGATTTCATCAAAAATATCTTAATTTGTGTTCCGAAGATTAACGAAGGTCTTACGGGTGTGGAACGACATGAGGGTGAGTAATAAATGACATTATTTTCATTTTTGGGTGAACTAACCCTTTAAGCAAAAGTCTTTAATTGTTCCCAGTTTAATCTCACTGGTGTCTTGAAGACACAATAGAGCTATTAACGAGATCTCATTTGTGATTTCTATTTCCCTCTGGTGAAGATGCCACGATAACATATCAATACAACTCCATTGACTAGTGGAAGGTTGTTGATTGGAAGTCGCTATAGAGAACCACCAATTCTGGTGGTATAGAGAACCACCAATTCTGTCATAATTTACTCATCCTCATGTCATTCCAAACTTGTATGATTTTCTATCTTCTGTGGAGCATAAAGGATGATATTTTGAAGAATGATGGTAACTAAACAGTTTCGGTTCATACTGGCTTCCATTACATGGAAGTCAAAGGGAACCAAAACTGTTACCAACATTCTTCAAAATATCTTCTTTGTGTTCCAAAGAAGAAATAAATCCATACAGTTTTGGAACGACATGAGGGTGAGTAATTGGTGACAGAATATCCCTTTAAGTAAATCATTCAAAGAATTTAGTTTGCCAATAATCATTAGAAATCTTCCTGTTGTTGGACATGGATTATGGTTAAATGTGTTTATTGTTTTATAGTATTGCTCTCGTACAGTCAGGAAAGTGCTGTAAATTTTTAATGATGTCCATAGTGCAAAGGAACAATTTAAGAAATCTTTTTACAATTAAAGAGGTGCAAACAGAAGCATGTGATACCATTAGCCACACTTGACTCAAAGTTTATGGTTCCAGTGTGTTACAAAATGCTACATTTTGATATAAACCTAGTCTTGTTCTTGCATGATCTAGGGTTCAAAGAAAAAAAAATCATAACATTTTACTTTTTCAGAGCATTATAAACACGTCCAAAAACCATCTGCTTCTGCAGTGACTCGGCTTTCTTTCATCATTGCTCAACATGAGATGATTCCCAGCCTGCGCAGACTGCCAGAAGATGAGCTTTGCGTCAGTCACAGAGATAAGTTCAAGAGCCAGGACATGTGTTAAGTACGAAGCACTTGTTGTATTTCCTGTTTGGCTACATCCTGTCTCGGACCAGATGATCCTTCGCTGTTCCACTTTTATGTCTGATCTCCTGTCCTCACCGGTCTGCGTATTCCAATCCTCTCTCTCAACCCTTGACCAACCTTTTGCCCCTGTCGCCCCCCCTAAAATCCCGTCACCCCTCACCCAACCAAACAGGAAAAATAAACTTGACCCAACAGATAGTTAGCAGTTCCTGTGGAGAACTGACCCCCTGAATACACCGTCTCGTCCCCCTCCCAAAGCCTGAGTCCGCGTCTCTTAGTTGCTGCATTCTTCATCCCCCTGATCAGCGCTGAATGTTTACCCAGGTGGAGGGGTCAGATCTCTGCTGGGCTTCAGGGAGTGGATGCCCGGTCAATCTCTCACTTTCTCATTCATCTATCTTTCTGTCTATCTATCTCCCTCCTAGGCTGATGATTCCTGAGAGATGCTCTCTTGTGACCTCACTCTTATCTAGTGAAAGGGTCATATCAGAGAGGCCATTTGTTTAGAGATATCAAAGTTCCGGGATGTCTTCGTCTTCATCTGTGCTCATCATCTACATTTAAGAGCATTTTAAGCTAATGTTCTCAAGACTTACAATTTACATGTATACATAAAAATATTTATATGAACTTAAAGGGTTAGTTCACCCAAAAATGAAAATTATGTCATTATTAATTACTGTTGTTCCACACCCATAAGACATTCGTTCATCTTCGGAACACAAAGTAAGATATTTTAATTAAATCCGATGGCTCAGTGAGGCCTCCATTGACAGCAAGATAATTAACACTTTCAAATGCCCAGAAAGGTACTAAAAACATATTTAAAACAGTTCATGTGAATACAGTCGTTCAACCTTAATGTTATGAAGCAACAAGAATACTTTTTGTGCGTGTACCAAACTGCCAAAGTCACATGATTTCAGTAAATGAGGCTTTGTTATGTAATGGTTCACCACTGGGGGGCGATGTCAATGAAATCAAGTGACTTTGGCAGTTGGATACATGTTCCGAACCACTGATTTAAAAAAAACAAAAGATTCGTAAAGCTTTGAAGCTTCATGAAGCAGTGTTTTCAGATCGCCCATCACTAGAAATTGTTGAATAAAGTTGTTATTTAGTTTTTTTAGGGCACAAAAAGTATTCTCGTCACTTCATAACATTAAAGTTGAACCACTGTTGTCACATGAACTGTTTTAAATATGTCTTTAGTACCTTTGAAGGTGTAAATTAACTTCCATTAGCCTGTGTCATTAGCCTCCACTGAGCCATGAGATTTTATCAAAAATATCTTAATTTGTGTTCTGAAGATGAACAATGGTCTTATGGGTGTGAAACGACATAAGAGGGAGTAATTAATGACATAATTTTCATTTCTGGATGAACTAACCCTTTAAGGAGCTATATAATTGGTCTGACATACATTGGTGTTTGTAACTTTAATAATAATAAAAAAAAGTAAAAAATCATTAATTTTAAGTTTTATTTTAACAAATACAGGTCCTTCTCAAAAAATTAGCATATTGTGATGAAGTTCATTATTTTCCATAATGTAATGATAAAAATTAAACTTTCATATATTTTAGATTCATTGCACACCAACTGAAATATTTCAGGTCTTTTATTGTTTTAATACTGATGATTTTGGCATACAGCTCATGAAAACCCAAAATTCCTATCTCAAAAAATTAGCATATCATGAAAAGGTTCTCTAAACGAGCTATTAACCTAATCATCTGAATCAACTAATTAACTCTAAACACCTGCAAAAGATTCCTGAGGCTTTTAAAAACTCCCAGCCTGGTTCATTACTCAAAACCGCAATCATGGGTAAGACTGCCGACCTGACTGCTGTCCAGAAGGCCATCATTGACACCCTCAAGCGAGAGGGTAAGACACAGAAAGAAATTTCTGAACGAATAGGCTGTTCCCAGAGTGCTGTATCAAGGCACCTCAGTGGGAAGTCTGTGGGAAGGAAAAAGTGTGGCAAAAAACGCTGCACAACGAGAAGAGGTGACCGGACCCTGAGGAAGATTGTGGAGAAGGACCGATTCCAGACCTTGGGGGACCTGCGGAAGCAGTGGACTGAGTCTGGAGTAGAAACATCCAGAGCCACCGTGCACAGGCGTGTGCAGGAAATGGGCTACAGGTGCCGCATTCCCCAGGTCAAGCCACTTTTGAACCAGAAACAGCGGCAGAAGCGCCTGACCTGGGCTACAGAGAAGCAGCACTGGACTGTTGCTCAGTGGTCCAAAGTCATTCGGAAATCAAGGTGCCAGAGTCTGGAGGAAGACTGGGGAGAAGGAAATGCCAAAATGCCTGAAGTCCAGTGTCAAGTTCCCACAGTCAGTGATGGTCTGGGGTGCCATGTCAGCTGCTGGTGTTGGTCCACTGTGTTTTATCAAGGGCAGGGTCAATGCAGCTAGCTATCAGGAGATTTTGGAGCACTTCATGCTTCCATCTGCTGAAAAGCTTTATGGAGATGAAGATTTCGTTTTTCAGCACGACCTGGCACCTGCTCACAGTGCCAAAACCACTGGTAAATGGTTTACTGACCATGGTATTACTGTGCTCAATTGGCCTGCCAACTCTCCTGACCTGAACCCCATAGAGAATCTGTGGGATATTGTGAAGAGAAAGTTGAGAGACGCAAGACCCAACACTCTGGATGAGCTTAAGGCCGCTATCGAAGCATCCTGGGCCTCCATAACACCTCAGCAGTGCCACAGGCTGATTGCCTCCATGCCACGCCGCATTGAAGCAGTCATTTCTGCAAAAGGATTCCCGACCAAGTATTGAGTGCATAACTGAACATAATTATTTGAAGGTTGACTTTTTTTGTATTAAAAACACTTTTCTTTTATTGGTCGGATGAAATATGCTAATTTTTTGAGATAGGAATTTTGGGTTTTCATGAGCTGTATGCCAAAATCATCAGTATTAAAACAATAAAAGACCTGAAATATTTCAGTTGGTGTGCAATGAATCTAAAATATATGAAAGTTTAATTTTTATCATTACATTATGGAAAATAATGAACTTTATCACAATATGCTAATTTTTTGAGAAGGACCTGTACATGTAATTTTACTGTAAATAATGTATATATTAATCTATTATATTTAAGAAGACAGTACAAGTACTTTTACATTAAAATAGTTAAAATATATTCCAGTTAAAAGTGAGTAATTATATAATTTAAACAGTAAAAGTACATTCCCTGTAGTCTTTGTGACACATAACATTTGGCAATATTTTATTAAAATAGCTGTTTTATAATCAGTTATGTATTTTTCTGTTATATTTGTGTTACTTAAATAATGTTTAATCAATGGTTTGTAATGCCTGAATCATTATACCATATATTTACAGTGATGTTTTTTTTGTGTGAATATAGTCAGCTGTAATCATAAAGTTTTTGCTAAATTGACAAAACAAACATTCTAGTGTAAATTTAAATATTACAGATTAAAAAAACTGATTAAGCCTCATTCAGTAATGATTTCACTTTTTTCAAATAACATAAATCTAATATTATTGCAGTTTCTGGGTGTTTCAGCTGAATGCAACAGCATTATTAACTACTAAATCCTCGCACATTCCTCAAGCATTATTACAGTGGGAGGATACTGGTTTCAGCTCAAATCTGTTTCTATTTTAATCACTGCACTTGGTTAAAGGAAGGTTGAAAGTTCATGTGCAAAAATGGAAACATACAAGAAAGGATACCTGAACCAGAAGAAGATATGGAGAGCGAGAGAAAAATGGAGGCAGGGAGAGAAAGCGTAACCCGAGAGAGGTGAGAGGTTGGGGGTAATGGTGCACTTATACGAAACTCATCAATCCAGCGTATGTGAGTCCATGTGTGCATCACTGGCATGCTGGGAAACCGAGGTCTTCCCACACTCCTCCATGAAAACCAACGCTGGACAAAACAATTCAGCACTATCAAACTCTACAGACTGTGACTGAGGACAAATACACCGGCACTCCCATTCCAGATTATTAACTCATCAATCTGAGCTCTCAGCACAAGATCCGATGCGTGCACAGCAGGTTAAAGGAGAAATATCTCCAGCAACTTTGAAATGTCAGTCTGTAATATGCATATTCTGATCTTTTCTTTTCTTTTTAAGGTCAAGTTTCAACCTTGCATGCTCAACAACAGCGCCCAAAAATGCACCTAAACCCCCCGTCGAGAGATCTTAATATAAGAAAACATGGCTGACATTTGGAATTTCTATGAACTGTCCCGTAAAACCTCTTTGAAGTTGATACTATCAGAAGTGAGAAAGATCTTATATGTGATATCATCGCAAAGATTCAGTATTTACGTGCCAAACTATCCCAGATCTATTGATACACGTGTTGTTCCAACCGCTTCCAAGTAGTTGATATATTTAGCATGAGTGTGGAGTTCAAGATATAACCACAGTTTTACAATTAGGGAGGACGAGGTAAGATAATGATGAACGTTCTCCATAATAACTAACGTAATAACACCCAAACATAAATAAGGGCACTTCTTGACATGAATTACAAGAAAATTCATCCACTGAAATCTCCCCGTGGAGAACATGATGACACTGAACGTGTGTTATGTATTGCAAGCGAGAGGTATGTGTGTGTTTAGCGCAGCTTTTTCCCGAGCCCGCAGTTCCGGCAGAAGGAACGAGAAAGAAAAACAGCCCTGTGTCTTGTTGCCGGACTGGAGTGGAGCACAGAACACATGGTCCCAATTTCACGGCTGTGGATAGAGAAGTGCGGGCGGATGCGGGGGCAGGAACAAGCATGCAATCTGCAGGCATTAATACTTCAGTAATAGTCACATTCGCTTAAAACCAGGAAACATTTTTTTCTTTCTTCAACACACATACATTCACTCTCTCTCTCTAAGTGGCTGGGGTGCAGCAGATTGTGCTAAACAAATAGAATGCTGAGAGACGGGCCCATGTCCTGTTTCCTGTGCGTACCTGCAGTCTTAATGAGTGCCGTTACAGTAAACCGGACATGTGCTTAGGACTCGCACGCGTCTGGCCCGGCAGGCCAGAACAGGAAACGGCGGAGGGGCTCGTCAGCCTCCCTGTTTTCCCAACTGCACGGGCTGCTCTGGGGAAGTTGACGGACAACTTGAATTTCCAAACTGCGGTCTCTGAGACCAGTGTGTAATTACCGGACAGGAAGCTGCTTTTACCCAGGGTTTTTTTCCCCTGCTGGTGTAACCGCAGTGCCCGGCCTGGCCTGCGTCGTGTGCGTAAAAATGGATTTAAAGGAAGTCAAATGACAGGATATGATAAGGGCTTTAGTGCCTGTGAGGGTTTTAATAAAATCCAAGCCAGAGCTTTAAACTGTCTCAATTAAAACCTATCAATGACTCTCAAATGGCCCCGGGTCCCTCTATGGCTTCTGTGTAGTATTATGAGAAGCACGTGGATAAGTCATGACTTCTGGGTAGAAAACACTTCAACTGGGCGGATGTAAACAATACAGCAGGCCTGGTTCCAGGACTGCGTGACTGGGGGCGCATTTTGAAAACTTGGTGGGGCAGCAATATCTTGCAATTATTGACAGTGCTTTGTAGTAACTGACTTTATGTAGTCTGTATTACGTAATCCGATTCCAAAAATTAAGTACTTGTAATTAGATTATATTACGTTTTAGAAAAATCCTCGTAATCAGTTACTTTTTGATTATATGTTATTCACACAATGGCAGTAAATCATTCATAATTTATTGTCTCTATCTAATTCTTCTTTTTCATGTTTTAAATTTTCCTTTCTAAAAAAAAAGAAAAGCATATCTCTTATATACATTCAGAAAGTCTTCTACTTTTGTGAAATTACACACACAGACCAACCTCTAGTCAGGTGGCTATAACTACATGGAAAATTGAGAGGCCACAAAGCATTTGATCACTGGATTTACAGAAATCATTTCTGAACATTGCAACATTGCATATCGAATCAACTCCTGACGAACACATTAATTATTATTTGATTATCACTCAGTAAGTCATTTAACTTTAACAATAACTATTGTTATGTCTTTGGAAGGTTTTTACTTTCAAACACATTTTTATTATAATTTTTATTATTTCATAATTATTTATTTTAATTTAAATATTTTTTGATTTATAAAATTATTAGCTTTTCATTAAACTCAAAAAATCCCTGTAGCTCCTTCACGAACCCCAGTTTGGGAAATCCTGACGTAATATAATATTTAATGCACTTCATGCTGTTGATAAGAAAGTATAATCTCTTTGTATTTTTATATCAATATGGTACAAGATTATCCTATTCAAATCAATGTGATAAATGAGTTAGATCGATAAAAAGTGCTAAGCATGTCTGTGACGGAGTGCGATACATAACATGTACATTTGCTAACATGAATGCTAAGAACATGTATGTTTGCAATAAATACGTATATTTGCTAACAGTTTGCTATGAACATGCACGTTTACTAACAAGAATGCTAAGAACATGTATGTTTGCTAAAGTTTGTATTGAACATGTGCTAACAGTTTGCTAAGAATATGTACGTTTACTAACATGAAGGCTAAGAACATGTATATTTGCAAACATGAATGCTAAGAACATGTATGTTGGCTAACATGTTTGCAATGAACATGTTTCGCTAACAGCTTGCTAAAAACATATACATTTGTTAACTTGTATACAAAGAACAGGCACATTTAATAACATGAATGCTAACCTGGATTGTGTCAGCTTCTTTAAAATCTTGCAAAGTGTTTATTACACTGAAATTTGAGGCAAGTAAGCCATCACTGGTCATTTTAGTATGTGCATTCTAGATTTCTGTCTGGACCTTTTATCGTTACAGAACATAAAGGCAACTGTTAGTCAGAGCTGTAAAGCAAGGCGCTGCTAGTTTAGCGTAGCATATGAGAGGAGCCTCGAGTTTCAAAGAGGTCAGATAAGCTTGTCAAATGAGGTGCACACGAGGTTTTGTTTGATCCTCAAACATCACCACAAATATCAAAGCTACTGCCCACCCCTGCAATTTAGAGCCAGAAGGCAAGACTACATGCATTTTCATCTACAGCCATGAGACACTGTTATTATTCTCAGGTCAAAGCTTTCTACCTGCATCTCTGTGTCATGGAAGTTATTAATTACAGGGGCCAAGGTAAGGATATGGACGTGAATAGGTCTACAGTGCGGCCGTATAAAGGTTACATTGTCCCTAATAAACAACATGTGACCTGGCGAATTGAGAGGAAGTGCATAATGTAATATATTTGCATTACAAAATGTTTTCCTATAAGTGCTAATGACATTAGCATGAACTGAAAAGGCATGGATCATGGTTCATCTGCTGATTTTATTTTCCTCAGGTGCAGAAAGTTCAGATCATATGATGCAGATTGGCAGGGTGATGGGTGAGGGCCAGCTTTCACATACGGAGCCCAGTGAGGAGACCCAGCATGGGGGTAATTAAAACAAACTGCCAATGCTTTCTTAGCCTGAGCCAAACAAACGCCGTCAACTGTGGAGCTCCCGAGCGTGATGTTGGTTGCCGGTGCTACAACGAGAGGTGGCAGTTGGGCTAGTGATCGTGAGGACATGACAGACTGTTAGATTCACATGACACAGCACACAGTATGTTTGCTTAAATGCTCAGACAGAAGCTGTGTCTTCACCTTAAGATGTGTTTGCTCAGCCTTTGGTTCAACATTAATCTTTTTTCTCACACTCTGCAAGAAAACCATGGCTTTTGTTGAAGGGGGAAGGTTGAAATCTTCCAGAGACACCCTCAACCTGTTCACCACCTAGGTTCAGCTGGACGTCTGGCAGGGGGACAGCGTGGCTGGCATTGTCAACTGTCTGGACCAGTTTTGTCTGTAGGCTAGCTGGAGATGCTAACAGATTGTGTCAGCTTCTTCAGTGATAAGTGCACTAGAATGCTTTCACAAGCAAAAATAATAATAATAATAATAAATAAATAAAAGGCCTTTGTCCATCATACGCCACACAATGTTTTCTGAAATCAGTCAAATGTCCAAAATCTGCAGACTGTCCATTACTTTCAGCAACTAGCATAGACTCCTCCAGACTGCAAATTGGAGCAAAATATAGGCACAAAAGCTGTGTAGTGTATTACAGCCTTAACTAGAGAGTAGTGTGAAAAAAGCCTAGATTGTTATTTTTTGCCATATATCTTCATTCATTTAAGTCAGTTGGTTCTTTCAGTTGGTTTAGAATAAATCAGAAAGTAGACAATCCCTGTGTCCACTACTTTCCTAGAAGGTTGTTTCCATTACATTCATTTTAGTGAATCATTTTGTTTAGACAATCAAAATTAATTGGCTCAAAAAGATTTGAGTCCTTATGTTCACAACTCTCCTACAATATATTTTCTCTCTTTTTATTCATTTTAGTGACTTCATTCAGACAGTTCAGAAACAATTG
>RJVU01057856.1:805431-845633 GCA_003731715.1 Anabarilius grahami | reverse complement strand
TTGCCCCACAGATACTCAAAAGGAGCCCACACCTCCCATTTCCAGGAGCCTGTGGGCGCAGTGAGAAAATGAAGACCTCTGCGCCCCTCCAAATCCCCAGGAATTTCTCATTAAGAGCAGGTCCTGGGCTCCTGAGGACCCCCGGGTTCCCCCCGCACCCCCTGCTCCCTCAAGAAGTCGACCCTCTCGCCCGACTAGAATGGACTACTCCAGTCCACTTTGTGTCGGCCGGCTGTTTCCCTGTGTGTGTTATTCATCTTGCTCCCATTCTCCAGGCACAAGAGGCTTTCCCCGCCAATGGTGCTTTGAAAGTCCTCAAGACTTCCTCTTCTTTTCACCACATTTTTTATGTGTGTGCATGTGCGCAAGTCAGTGTCCGTAATGAAAGACCTGGGCTCTGGATAGCACAGAATAGGGGTAATTGAAATTACATTTTTTTAATGGTCTCCCATGACAGGAAGCGGGAGTTGGTTCATCAGGACAGTTCTGAGGTTTTGTGCCTTGCTTGGCATTCATCTACAGGCTGTTTTATTGACAGACGAGTGCTTGGTTGATGAGAACAGAAGTGTACTTTAATGGGAAAGGGACGCAGTCAAGAACAGTTATGTTTTTATTTCTCTGTGGCTTACAATCATATCAGCACTGCTAAGTATTGAATGAATGAACAGTATGTTTAAACAGTATGAACAATATGGTTTAACATAAACTGATAAGATAAAAGTAGAGATTTTGCTACCTCGCCTTGAAAACATTTCTGATCAACTCTACCTTGGCAACTGTCGCCATCTGCCAAGATTTTGCTTATTTCTAATGTAAGTCTATGGAGGATCTCTGGAATTTAATTGTTTTAAACACAATTTGATGGCAAAAATATGGTATTAAAGTGACAGAGAGTATAGTATTTTTACGAATCTTTAAATAAATCATACATTATTATATAAAATAAGACTGTCAGCCCTCATTCTCAAATGACCATGTAAAACATCAGTAAGAACACCAACATTTCTCATAGGTAATGTTACTAACTTAACATCATTTCATTTAAGCTACTTATTGATTCAGGTCATTGTATTGTCGATAGTAACTAATAGTTTAATGCATTGCAGAAACGTTACACTAATGTTATCTGTTACAATTGCTCTCTACTAAAAATTTTCATTTTGCCTTGATTTTGATTTATAGTCCCTGAGGTTTTTAGTCACAATATGGAATAATTTTAAAGAAAAATTTAAACCTAATCCTGCAGCTGATTGTAAAGATTTCATAGGCCATGCCAATCACAGTGCTGATTGTCTATACAACACTGGAACAAATACTAACCCCTAACCCTAACACCCTAAACTTAACCTCAGTATAATGTTGGTAGCACATCCTGATAGATAGTCTAACAGTTTATGGTTATCCGATCCGATAAAATCTGAACCTTTATTGACATGTGACTGTGTGCTTAAGTTAACCAATGAAATCAGCCTTGGGGTGGGGTTCATGCTCAACTGTTTTTTTTATTAATATCTAATCATTTTACCACTTTACGAGCATATTTTACCAAAAATGACATCTTCATGGAAATCTCCTGTTTATTCCTTTTGGGTGTCTTGTAAAGCTAGACAGCAACAGTGAGCAGGAAAGGTGGACCTTAGTGAAAGGTCAAAAGAAGTGGGAAATCCCTGTGAGAAAACAGCAAGAAAATTAAACAAATTCTATAAATAAATATCAATATATGATGACCGTTTACATTTTTATAAGTAACAGTATTCATTCCAGAATAATCATTGTAGTGTGGCCTCTTTGTATATGAAAGAGTGATTGACTCCATCTAGTGGAGAGAATGACTCTCTGCCTGAATTTGAGTCCACACATGGCAACAGTTTGAAGATCACTCTAAATCATAACCCAAGACAAGACAGGACGTAACCCTACTCATGAAGAGCTTAAGACGTCATTTGTCACAGTCAGTTGGATCAAGTGTAGCATGCAAAATATAATTTTCTCATCCACATGAAGTCAAATTACAGGCCTAAACTTGAAATGTTGTTATACTATTTATATAATTTACGTTCCTCGGTCAAGAAGTGAGGAGTTTGCTGTGCATTTAGTTTTTGTAAGTCTTTGTGCTGTAAATCTAGTCTTTGTTTATACAGGATGTACAATAAAACTCTGAGTGACTCATTTATTTCTTTAAATGTTTCTCAACCACTCAGTTTTACTTGCCAATTCATGCTATCATTCAAGACACTGGGCTGTTTAAAAAGTTGAGTAAGAGAAGATGTGGAAAAGAAGGAAAGCAGTGAGAGAGACAGAAAGCAGGAGAGAGCTGTCACAAATGAAGACAGCTGTCAGCTGGGATGGCAGGGCTCAGAGGTTAAGGAGGAAAACAACGGGGGTGGACAGTGGAATCTCAAACAACAGGAAAAGACTTCTACACACAGACTCAGACATACGGGCCTCCGGAACTCTCTTTGAGAGATGGGTACAACCAGACACCTTCAGCAGATTATCTGCTCTACGCTATTGCATAAAGCGCAGGATAGCCTCTACTCATCAACATGATGACACTCCATGGCCCTGTCCTAAATGCCACTCCATATTTGTGGTGACAATGCCACATAGACTGTTGGGAAGTAGTCCGCTGCAGTCCAGACTTCGCAAAAGGAGACATGCATGAGCGAATGCAAATCCACATCAAGTGTACCATTTGGGACAGGGCCCAGGGCAGCAGGATTCTTAAATTCTTTTGTTGAGTTGCGCTGCCCTCTGCCAATAATATTTGTTACTACATTTGTTGGTTTGTTAAATGTCAAGTACAAGTATAGGCCTTCAATTAAAGTATAACACTTACGTCTAACAAAATGTTGCTTTGTTTAATAATTCTGCTTTCTTAAAATGAATCCTATGACACTGATTTCATATTAAAATTGGTTCTCTGATTAACTTTTTCTTGTGTATGTCAGAGGAAAATTATTAAACTTCATATGCATCAAAATGAAATATAATTTTTTTATTTTTTTATTTTGTACACTGTGTCTACAAATTGAGCAACAAAGTCCTGCAATCTAATCACCAAAAGACAAATGCTCTGCTGAACGATTGTTGAAGGGTAATAGGTCAAGACAGAAATGACTTACCACCAGGGGGCGTAAGAATGAACAGCATGCGCTTCAGGCATGAGAAAAATTATATCATCCAAAAAGAACAATATAAGCAAAATAGTAATTTAATGTTAATGTAAAAGCACATTTATGTATAAATAGGCCCAAAATATTTTAGCATTATGTATACATATGCAATTTATAGCTAGTTTTATTAGTTTCAGATTTTTTCCCCCTATTTTCCCATTCCCATTTTAAAAAATAAAACGTTTTTTCTTTTCTCTCTTTTTTTTTATTTTTTATTTTTATAAAATTACCTTTACAAAAAGTGTGGCCTTTACGGGGCCTTTCTCCTTTGGCTTTTTCCGCATGTTATACAGCTTTAAATCGTTTTTTTTGTTTCTGTAAATCAAATTTGACCAAAAATTGTTTGCATTTCTCTTAAAGATTTGGCCACTCACACATAGTAGCAGGAACTATGGAGCTAAAAGCCCCAATGTAAAAGGTCATTTGAATGTAATTTCTTCTTACGACAACAAAAAACAAAACTTAACTCGGTTTTTGTTGTCATGTGCCAAGTGTCAAGTTGCCAAATGTGGAGAACAATATTTCTCCAGTCACAATGGAGATTAATTTGTAAAATGCTCATAAACAAAAACTGCAAGTATAAGATGTACAGGCCTACTACTAATTTATAGCTGAATGTTACAATACATGAGATATTACAAGATGCCAAAAGTGACTAAAATTGAAAAGGGATAGCCTATACGTTTTACTGTAGCTTTGTCTAGTTAGCTCTTTTGTACACAAATTTTGTTATTCAATATTTAATTTAATTTTCCCCGGATTCAATTTGGGCCCAAATGTTTTTTTTTTTTTAAAGGAGTCTTAACAGTCATAATTAAGAATTAGTAAAATTTTAAATTTGAATAGAATTAGAAAAGAAAATCAGAATAGCCTAATTATTAATACCAATAAGCATTCATTAGAGTCAATGTGCAACATTTCAGATGTCATTGTGTGCTGAAAATGGACAGCCTCCCATATTTGACTGAGAAATAGACTGGAGATAGACTACTACGAGTATAAATCGGTTATAAGTGAGGTTAACTTTACTACTGTGACTCGGGTGTATTTTCTGCCAGGTGAGGCGCTGTTCAGGCGAAGCGGAAAGCAGCAGGCCCACAGACAGCGCTGGAACACTTTCTCTCTCAGCTCAACACCAATTTTGACATCTTTCGCAAATTTCATTTTTCTAGGTGCCAGCGAAAAACATCTTTAACGACGTCGTCAGTCGACATGATAACGTTTCCCAAGCACCAAACACGCCCTCCCCTTAAAATATCCCGCACGGGACTATTACAGTATAGGTTTTGAGTTATGCATGATTTGGAATAGACGTGTTGCTAAGCAGTTATATGTAGGCTACGTTTATCGCTGTCACTTATTGAAACGGGATCTAAAGCTGTATGCTCCTCGTATCAAAGCGCTCCAGTGTCACATTCACACGACATTAAACTCGGCCACAATCGTTGAGATGGTGTCGGACTCCTCCATTTTCTCTCTCCTCAGACAAAAATAAATAAATAAATAAAACAAACGACAGAGAAAAACAAATGCGCTGTTGAAATATTTACACGTCCAAATATCATTAGGAACACAGTTTCGATGTCATTTCATATGTTAGAGATGTGACTGAATGAAACGGATCAGTGCGTTGTGCTGCGTTGCCTGCGATATTTAGCCTGTTTATTACACAAAATCTTCTTAGTAGCCTATACTAGTACTATATCTATATAAATGTGCCATTGTAACGCAGCATTGCTGAACGCACGTGTCTTCACGCGCACTGTCATTTTTATCAACTCTAATGTAAAAAAAGCCTCGTTGAAAGACGAGTCACAACTTCTTGAATGTATAAAAGCCTTACTTCAAATCGAAATTTAACACTTTGTGGCCTGTGCCAGCACACAGCAGACTCCATCTTGAATGATCAAGAGCGCTGAACTTGAATAGAATCGCGTATTTTCATACGGTTCCGAATGTTTGTGTTCATTTTTTTGTTTATTTCAGAATAGGATTTTATACCACTTAAAGGAAAATATCACTTAAGGGTAGAAATGTGCGTTATAAAAGCACAGTTTCTTGTAAGTGAGTAGGGAAAAAGATTAAAAGGACGCCTAATGTTCGATTAAACGTACATTTGAGCGTTTAAAAATGCATAATTGTGTTTTAGGATAAAGTGAAGCACAGGAGTTGAGGAGAGCTCCTCTCACAAGGGGTTGGGTTGCCGTGCCGATTGGCTGCTGTTCATAGACACATACAGTCACGGGCTTGAAACAGAACCAGGGGCAGGTCGACAGCAAGGAAACCATAATCATTGAAAATGAAAAGTACAACGTCCGCATCGTAACCCAGAGGTACGTTGTGACTCAGACATCGCGCACTGGAAAGCTTCCTCTCTGTGTGAGTGTTATAATGCATGTGTTTGATGTGTTTTTATATTGAAGGGGTAGAGTGATGATAGCATGAATGTGTTCTCAGGTTCTCTGGCCTACTACTGCAGCTGCGGCTGGGATTTTCTTGATCCACTTTCACAATTTGGAAAAAAAGGTCATTTCACGCGCACAAACGAAGATTTTTCAATATGAATAAGACTGGCCAACATTTAAATGGTAAGATTTCATCGGTGTTTCCTTAGGCATCACATTTTATATGTTTTAAAATAACGAAATATTAAGTAGAAGACCGGTGTAACTCTGTGAACTCGTTCTGATGTTTGTTCGGGAGAGAGGTATTATTAAAATAATAGCTTATAAATATTAATGAGATTAGAACGCGTGACAACGAGCCCAGCGCTGCCAGTTTTACATGTATGTCATTACTGTATCTCATCATATTATACTTATTTATGTGAATTGTGTCAGTCAGAGTTCACACTTCGCTCTGTTGTGTGCGCCCGCTATCATTCCTGCGTTCCTGTGTTATGGAGTATGTTCGAAATGACATACCATACTTCCCCTACTCGGAATAGTAAGCACTATAAGCAGTACGTAAATAATCTGTTCCGAACGTACAGTCGCGCTAGAAACTTTGTAAACGCTTAAGATTTTTCTTCACTTAAGTCCTATACCTCAATAAAGAGAATCTACATAAATAAATGATTCACAAATATTTGTATTCATTTATTTAGGCTATTGAGCAAAATGATACAGGCGTAAATATCCTTTTTGGAGAAAGTAGCCTAACATCTACAATTACCAGATCATAATAATTCAATAGTTCATAATAATAGGGATAATTGGAGTAGGTGTTTTAAATGGATTTAAATGGATAAAAATCAAGTGTGAGTTTGACAGCCCCATATTACTGAATGAACATACACCTGGGTCTCTGGTCAAAAGAGATTTCTGAGAACCTCTGAAAAAGTTGTTGATGCTTACTCGTCTGATTTCTATTGAGAATACAAATGTACTCTCTTAGTCTACCAAGAAATTATCATCTACTAAAATCCCTCCAAATCAAGGAGGTCACAAAAAAAAACTCAGAGTAACATCCTCAGATCTTCAGGTTAAGGGTTGTGAGTCCACCATCAGAGAGACAGGGCAGCAAGGAGGATGTTACTGCTTCTCCAAGAACATCACTGCCTGTCTAAAATTGGGATGAGCCAGAAGACTAATGGAAGAATGTTTTGTGGACAGATGAGCCCAAAATAGAGCTTTTTGGTGTTAATGAACCATTACAGTGGAAGACAGCCAAACAGTGGATTTGGCTTAATAAATAAGTGACAATATGTAATTATATAAACATATAAACATATAAAATATATAATTATTTTTATGTAGTTAAAAGTTTTAGATGTAGATGTGATGCAAATTTAGGTCAAAGTTGTGCAAAATTTCTTAAAGGTTCATAAACTTACAAACAACAGTGCTGTGCCCTTGTTGGCAGCTTTGCTTTACTATTACTAGGCCTACTTTATTCTTTAAAACTTTTTGATGAAATTTTTTAGAGAATTCACACACAAGCACAATTTATATTATATATTTAATTTATAGTAAGCACAAATTATTATTTCATTTCAAGAGTTTTACACATACAGAGGAAGTGATAATGAATTGAATGCTTATATGTATATACAAATTTGTTTTTCAGATAATGTAGCAGAGCCGTTATGATTCGATCACATGTGCTTACTCTCAGTAATTCAACACATTGCCGTACCTGTCCACAGGTGCTGGATCTGCTTGACGGTACATGGAAAACATCATCCTTCGGCAGACAGACACTTGGCTTTGACCCTGGCCCTTCCTGTCTTGTCTGTCCGTGGGTTAAAAACTTAAGAGCCATAGTTTACTCACTTATCATCACTAGAGAAGCCTTGGAGATCTGAGCCTTTGCCTCTGCCTGACAGGGACCCACAAGGCTTATGGAACAATGTGTGCACAATGAACTCAGATTGACTTATTGACACATCTGTCTCAAAATGGATGCAGCTCTGAATGACAGCTGCACGTCCCCACCTAGCCCTGATTTTAGTCTGGATTCATCCAGTCCGTTTGCAAATGGACTGCACTTTGATTCAATTCTGTTTGAAGACGAGGACGAGGATGAAGTTATGGATCCAGAGACATTGTCTCAGCTGGAAAGAGCCTCGTGTGGCTCAACGAGAGATCATACAACAAATACAAATTCAAAGACAAAATTGGATGTCAAGCCTAGAAGCAAAATTTCAAAAGCTAGCTCATCCTTGGGGCAAGAAGTCGTCTTTGAAGACAAGTCTAAAAGTGATTGTGGGCTTTCTTCTCTTGTAAGCAGGCCTGCCGGGATTATAATGGCAAGTTCTGGTTCTGTTCCTCCATCCCCACCAACAAACCACTACTAACATTATTAGATATCTCTTCATACACCAATCAACTGTTCTGCTATACCTTTTAAAAGGAGGAACATGTCAATATACAAAATTTTAGTTATAAATAAATGTATAATTATCAATAATTTAATATTTGATAATATAATTTATAAAAAATATGCTCATAAAATGTATATTATATTATAGCTTATTATATTTATTATATTACTAATAGAGATGTGTAAATATGACTTATTTCTGTAGGCACACTTACGGGAATTATATGGGAAGTTTACTTTACAGGAATTTAACATATTAGGCTATAATATTTATTTATTTCAGCTAGTAATTAATAGACTACATTAGTAAATAGATATAATTATAAACATGTAATAGCGTTTAAAAATGTTTTCTTCTTATTTTATGTTCTTACATATTCTTTTGACAAATATATAATATAATCATAGTTCCACACTTTTTTTTAATTCAAAATAAAATATTTATTACATCTGATAATCCCAGGTTGCTATGGTGCAGGCTTGTTGACGCAATAAACTTGTGACCACAAGAAAAGGATGTCGTTACATCAACATAAAAAGTCCTAGCCATGGATCTTGAGGCCATGACTTCACATCGTGTGGCCACGAAATATACCTGGTATTAAGATGTGTTTTGGTCGATCGGATCACAAGTAGACGAGGCAGACACATACCTTTTTACACCTGCTTCCAGTTGCATAATCATAGTCATTCTGTTAAGTCTGTGTGTTAAGTACTAGTATGACCAACTAGAGATTAGTCTAGGAGCAGTAAGTCTTACATTTTGCTTTCAAATTAGACCAATCTACGTTTTTATGTAACTGACTTAAAACAGTTATGAACAGTCTTAAAGAAAAAAATGGCGGATGGAGAGTCTATGGCCGGGTAAATGTATAGGTTTTTTTCAGATCTTTCGTTCTAATGGACAAAATAAGCTCACACAATTTACATATGAACGCGAACGGAGACAATGGAAAAACATACGGAGAGCATCAGCTTTTGTTTTTGCTCTGATAGCTGCAAGACCACACCGAACGCAGTGAGTACGTGTAAGAAATCAGGAATAGTTAGAACATTGTGCTTGGTACGTTTTTCATCTTCAAACCAAACTTGGGTCTTCAGCCAACAAACTTTATCTGGATAGCGTGCTTCCCGTAATGTTTATGCATTAGGTCATTAGGTGGAGAGTAGGTGGTCTTTTGTGACTGTTCGAACACATTCGACCACATAAGTGTCTACTTTACGAAAGCAATCTGTTTCGAATGTGTTTTCGACTACCTCTGGAAGTGGTCGCAAGTGGACAAGCTCAAAAAGTTTTCGACCCCGTTTACACCTGTATTTAGCATTGTCCCCTTGTGATCCGATTGACCAAAATGTATCTTAATAGCGGGTATAAACAGGGCCATAAGTATGTCGTTACCTTAACAAAATGATCTCATGGCCACAACATTTTATCACATTCCCACAAGTTAATATGTCTGAAAGCAATCCAGTCGAATGTGTTTTCGACTACCTTTAAAAGTGGTCACAAGTGGACAAGCTCAAAATGTTTTAGACCCCGTTTACACCTGTATTTAGCATTGTCCACTTGTAATCCTATTGACCAAAACGTATCTTAAAGGGTTAGTTCACCCAAAAATGAAATTTCTGTCATTAAGTACATCACCCTCAAAACAAACCCAAACAAAACAAAAATAACAACTTTATTCAACAAATTTGTCTGTCCCCTGTCATACTGCTATGCTATTTTCGTTGCAGAGCTTCAGTGTTATGTCAGAATGCAGGCTCATTATTGGCCGTCTCCTGTGTCAGCATCACACGCCTGTGTCGTGCTGCTCACGTGACCAGAGCCGGGCAATACTGAGCCGCCGTTCGGAAGTAAACACTGAAGCTCTGCAATGGAAATAGTGTAGCAGTATGACAGGGGACAGATGAATTTGTTGAATAAAGTTGTTATTTTTGTTTTGTTTTTTTGCACAAGTATTCTCGTCGCTTCATAATATTAAGGTTGAACCACTGTAGTCACGTTGACGGTTTTAATGATGTCTTTAGTACCTTTCTGGACCTAAAAAGATGCAATGTCGTTGCCGCCTATGTGTGGTTCAGATATCCTCGGATTTCATCAAAAATATCTTAATTTGTGTTCCGAAGACAAACAAAGGTCTTACGGGTTGGGGACGACATGAGGGTGAGTACTTAATGACAGATATTTCATTTTTGAGTGAACTAACCCTTTAATAGCAGGTGTAAAAAGGGCCATAAGGATGTTGTTACCTCAACAAAATGATCTCATGGCCACAACATTTTATCACGTTCCCACAAGCTAATATGTTGTGGCCTCAACATGCTGTGACGTTCCCACTAATTAATATCTCCTGGACAAGTGAACCGAACCATGTCCCCTCCTGGTCACCGTTTTTTTTGTAGTTGATACTGAAATCATTTAAAGACATTTTTCATGTTTTAAATGTTTACCATGTTTTGAAACCTTTTAACAATATGTTAAAATAACCTACTTTATATATGATGTCTACCAGCAGACAAAAAAAATGAAAACAAAGGCTTTACCATCAGTGAAATATTTGGAGGGTGAAGTTATATGGGCTAAATTCAACCGTAGACCATGGTGGCCATGTCAGGTGACTGTTCACCCAGTTGAGGGAGTTTACCACAGAATTAAAGGCAAGTACACAACCACAGAAGCCATACTGTAGATGCCTAACTTCATGAACCAGATTCATAACTTTTCAGTTGTTTTATACCACATAATCCACCCACAAAAATGTGTATTGTCCCTCCTTGAATTGCTTTGTGTGATTGTGTTTCAGAGCCACCAGATAGGACCAATCGTCTGTATTTCCTCAAGACATTTGGGGAACCTGAAGAACAAGCATGGGTTCCTGAGCGATCTACTCATATATTTGTGGGTGGATATCAGTTTAACAATCTCCCTTTTGTGAGGGGAAGTGGACGCCAACAAGATGAAAACGCCAGACACTCTGTAATTTCTGAAACATCCTTTCAGTTATATGGATATTGTGACACCTTTTTAAAACCCTTGTGAAATTGTTCCTCTTGGGTTACTTTGCAGATACCCAAGCGTTTTCTGAACTCTTGGAGAGCTAGTGTGGTTGAAGCGGAAGCACTTCTCCTGGAGAAGCCAAGGGTCACCACTCCATGCTCAGACTTCTCCAAAACAATCTCTGAAGGAACCACAAATAACACAGAAAACAAAGTGTCTATGCCAGTGGAATTACCCAACATTAGTCTTCTGAGCAATGGAACAGTTACACAAAAAGACCACTTGAACACCTTACCACATAATCAGGGGTCTAAAAACAAAAAGAAACAAAGAAAGTCATCAACACATTTAAAAACATCTGAAGAATTTCATTACGAGAAGGATAAGATTATGGAAGGGTTGGACAGTCCCTACTCTGACATTGATTCAGTACCACAGATCCGCAGATGTCCCAAAAGCGCTGAGCGAATATCAAATATTGAACAATCAAACTTAACCCCAAGTCAGCTTCCCATTACAAATGACAAAGAAATAAAAAAGAATGTGGAGAAAAAGGGTGGCCTTTGGTTCAGTAAAACAGGGAAAGGTCAAGTCAATGGGGGACTTGGTCGTGCTGGAATTAAATCTGTGAATTGTTCCTTCGGGAAGGTATCTTGTAAAATTAAGATGCCAGATTCAGCAAGCATGAAATCTAAGGACAATCACATCACCGGACTTGAACATCTATCTACCGAAGCCAGGAAAGCTCTCGGTAGGAGAGTGAAGTGCCTTCCAGCAAGTAGTCGCCTCATGACGAGAGCACTGAAGGCGATGGAGGAGGCAGAGTGGATGAAGAAACAACTGGTAAACCAAGAGTCAACCTCTGATATAGAGAATTGTGTATCTTCTTCTGACTTTACATTACCTGAAACAACAGATGTAGACAACAATGGCCCTTCACAGAAGATGCCAACTACAGCAAGCAGTGATCTGAAAGAGGACTCAAACATTACCACATGCACCCAGCTGTCATCCGATCCTCTGAGTTGTAAAGACAATGAACATTTAGTCAAATCTGAAGATGAAGCTTCTTTGATATCTCAAGCACCTGTTGCCTTTCATTCATCCAAATTCAAACAAGAGAGTCACATTTCTAATTTATCTTCTAGTTCTACACCAAATTTGCGCTTAAATATGGAAGATATGGAGAACATGAAAGAAATAACCTTCAAATCACTAGCAAATGAACACAGTGGCCAACCTCTGTTGTTTCATCCTGATGCAAACTATAAGTTTAGCACATTCCTAATGATGCTTAAGGATATACACGATAGCCGGGAAAAAGATGGAACAGCATTGGTAATAGAACCGTTACCCAAAAATGAACTTATTAAAGAGGAGCCATCACTGATTCCGAACGTGAAGGATGAGCTGACCACAGTAACAACACAAAAAAAATGTCAACAGGGCAAAATCACATCCAAACAGAAGAAGATAAAGCTGAAGTCTGGGACAAATATTATCCCAGAAAATCAGTTAATCTCTACATTTTCAAAAAATGCTCAAAGTCTTAGTAAAAAAATTAGTTCAAAAAAGAAAACCACTGAGGTCACAGCAAACACCCACTCCAAAGATGCATTTGACAAACTGATATCTGAGCATTACCTGCCCTCAGAGGAACCAGAGACCAAGTTCTCGGCAAATGTGCCCAAAAAGCGTTGGCAGAAGTTTGACCAAGTCAGTAACATAGCGTTGCATGCAGACGAAGGTAGTTGTATTCAAGAAAGATTGCCCTCAGAAAATTGTGACATTTTGGTGGGTGGCACAAATAAGTCTTGTTCTTTTTTGCCCGAGAAGGCAACTTCCATCAATGCATCAGAAAATTCTCAAGCCAACTGTCAAAAAAATGACACCCCTACAGGTAAGTTAGACAATGTAATCAATGCTAATATCATCTAAGGATTGTGTAAAGTCTTAAAATGTTTGTGCTTTTTACAGAATGTAAACGTATTAGAAAACCTAGCAAAAGACTCATAGAATGGACAGAAGAATACGATCAATTGTTTTCTACTAAGAAGAAAGCAAAAAAGAAACCTGAGTCGTTTAATAAGGTAGCTCAATTTATGCTAGCTAATCAAGTTCAAGTTGGATGTGTAAATTTTCTTGTATTCTGTAATTCGCTTTAGCATTCTGACAATTTTTATGTTATGTTATATTTTAACTTATGAATAGAACGAAAACCACAACTGCAGTGGCCCAGTGGAGAAAACATCTGACGAAAGTATTCAGAATCCTCAGGTAACAGAACAAGGTATGTCGAGGCCCCTGCCAGAATTACAGACTCCTCCTCCAGAAGACCTGTCTCGGAGCACTCCTTCAATAAATACCACACCATGTCAAGAGGGTCAAGTGTTGTCTGTTGACACGCTAACTCCACCTCCAGAAACAATCCAATCACCATGTGCTGAAATGTGCCATAGGGAGCAGCTTCAAAGACAAAATGCTTTACCCATTGGTGAGTACCTTTTTGAAGGTTTACACAATTATGAAGAAATTCAGCAAGCATGTGCAATGGTCATATGTAGACCTAGTGCAAGCCAGAATCACTTTTTATTTTATTTATTGTTTTAGGGCTGATATTTTTAGTTTTAGGGCTATACCATATTCAGTACTTTTTATCAGAACAAAAATAAAAGTCAAAAAGAAATGATTGTTCACAATTTTGAATAGGTGATGGTGTGTGTTTAAGCACAAAGAGACAACGGAAACCCACCAAAAAGATTCTCGAAAGCTCAATTGAAGCTGAACCAATTCTCATCCCTAAAAGAAAGGTACTATTTAAAAAAAGTTAACTTTGATTGATAACTAGGTAAAGAATAATTGTTATCAAAAGACCATACTTATTGCGATTTTACACTAAAGGACAAAAGAACAAAGGAAAATTGGGCTAATAGCATTATCATTCACAGGTGAAGTCACAGAAGATTTGCTCATCTGGACAATCTACAAGATCAGGTTTGACTGCTTTCAAAACTCTGTTATTTTATTAAAATCATAAAGTTAATATATTGGACGACTTGATTATTTTAGGGACATAGCCAACAGTCAGAGACAATTCAAGGGCCACATTTTCTGAACATGCAGCCCTGGGGTGCATTTCCCGTACAATAACTCAACTCACTGCTAAACTACCATAGCATGATACATCGTTGAAGAAATTAACTAGCTAGTCATGACCGTTTCCAGAAACCGTATTGTCTCAAATTTGTCATTCAACCACGTTGGTTAATGATGTCACGCAGGTGGTAAAAATAACTTTTTCTAATGTTACCGGTTAAAATCGAATTAATGCTAGATTTTTTGCTATAAACTATAGACATGGCATCTGAGGACTAATTCTAATTTTTCTCAGTTATTTTGCTTAATTTCCATATTCATTCATAGGCTCGTTCTTACGTACTAGAGCATATACGCACTCTTCAAAAATGGCGCTATAAATCTCTTGACAAACTAAAAGATGTAAATGACATTTGTATATATTTGAAATAAAATATATAGATTGTACTGAATGTCAGCTTGCTTATTTTGCTCAAGAGAAGGATTTATTAAGTCCACATGTCATGCAAACAAGAAACTATGCTTCTAACCACAGGTTGAGAGGTGTCATTCCAACCACACAACTTTAAGATGCTGTTTGCGAATGTTTGTTGGAACTATGGTTTCGGGAAACACGACTCATTGAACTATGCTGATAACGGCGGAATTTACTACCATATTGGGCTAACGATGCTTTTGGGAAACGCACCCCAGGTCATTTAATAATGTACTAAAAGATGTATGTCCATCAATTATATTTTCAACAACAATCTAATCTAGTTAAAAATTATGTTTTAAGCATGTTATTTGACATTATTCAAACTTAATAACAGGCGAATTTATACGATGACACAGGTTCAAATCAGTTCAGTAGTCAGCATCTTATTAGTGACCATCATAGTGACCGTGATCAGTAAATTTTCATAAATGATATTAAATCCTGGGTTTTTAATAACAGAAATCTGAAGAAGCCTGAATCTCCAATAATATTTTGGAAATGCAAAACAGGTTTTTTGTTGAGCCGCTTCAAGAACTGACATATGCTGCACAAATAACTTTGTTATTTTTTATGAACAGTAATTTAATCTATTCAGCAAGTTTATTTGGTGCCTTATAGTTGTCTTCTTTTTTACAATCTTTCATTGTATTGTAAATGAAGGGATGGGACAACAATCATCGAAAAGTAAGAACAAGCTGTCTTCTGAGTCCATCGACACACCAGCTGACCCCATACTAAAAAGCACAGAGCTGGAGATAAAAGTTGCCCCCGCAATGCCTCATACAGTTAACCCAGAATCAGCTGAGGATGGCTCTGATGCTCTCAGATGCTCAAGTTCAGAGGTCAGTAAAAAGAATTCTTGAAAATAGTATTTTATTATTTCTTAATGGCCACTTTATTGGGTACACTTATATAACTGCTAATGAGCCAATCAGTCAAATGCATTACTAGTAAGTACCAATATTCAAAGAATTCAGTGAAAACAGTTTAAATCAGTCTTTCCAAATGCTCACTTAATTAAATAACCTGAATATCTGACATTTCATTCAGATGTTTGAATCTAGTTATGGCTTGTGTTCTGAAAGAGAAGAAAAATCACAATCTGATGAAGGACTTTCGGACAATAAAAGACTGTCAGAGGAGAAAGGTGGCAACATCTTACTCATGGAAAATGTGTGTCAGGTAGGTGTGTTGAGGCCCGTTTACACCAAGAACGATAACTATATTAGTGTCCACACCAACAGACAACAGTTATTTCGTCTGCTGTGTTAAATACTCAAGCTCTTTAAAGTCAGGTGAATTCTGATTCTCAATGTTTTTTATCATTCATTGTTCAACAAATCACTCTGAAAATGATCCAGTGATACTGTTCCTCTATGTAATTATCGTTATAGCTGTGGTGTGAACTTTTATTATCACTATTTATTATTTAACCTTTATTGTCTCCCTTTGAAGAATTTTTTTTCTTGGGCGATTTAGTGAACACAATTGACCTATCAACACATATATAGTGAAATCAACCTACAATTAACAAAAAATTAAAACAATTACTAAATTAGCAAATTACTTTTTAGTTACAGTTATCGTTATAATTACCATCCTTGGTGTAAATGGATCTTTATCCTGGTTAACAACATGGTTGGTTGTAATGCATTACTAAGTAATTAATTACTGTAATTTATAGGGATGGACCGAAATAAAAATTCTGGGCCGAAAGCGGAAATTTTTTTTCAGTTAATTAAATTATTTATTTCTTATTTTAAGTTATCTTAAAAAAAAAAAAAATTTATGATTCTGAATTTAAAAATAAAAGTAACAAACTAGAATTGGTCTGAAAATATATTAATATTAAATATTAGTATATTATTCTTTATTCGGTTCTATGCAACAGAATCAGATCCAAATTATCCAAATTATGTATAGTCCTACAAAGCTATTATTATCAGAGCACGTGAGCAGAGCGTAGTGGGGAACGGATCAGTGAACGAGAGGGTAGCATCATTTTACCAGCATTGCCCAGCCCAGCTATACCACACCATGTTACAGCACTGTAGGCCTATTGCAAACAGAAATACTACTGCACAGAAATTTTACGTCGGCACGTTATTTGAGATGATATTTGAGTGAATGATAATGCTCGACTTTGCTTTTCCGGTGAGAGTGAGTGGTACATGAGTGGAGTGTTCGCATGGCCCATGAGCAACTGAGAGGAGTGCACGTGGATAGAGCGGAATATTGAGTGGAACGTCACACCGTGCAGTGATATCAGCTAAACCTAAACACTGAACACTGCGGGGCAGCATATATTTTCAGCTATTTTTCTCTTTCGGCCAAAAAAAGAAAATGCCATTTTTGGCCGATAATATTTGATGGCAGAAATTTCGGTGCATCCCTAGTAATTTAATTACTTTTCACTTAAAATATGAAAGTAAGGAATTACTCTTAATTATTTAGCAATTTAATTACAGTTACTTCTGATGTAATTGCATTAAATACTGTGTAGACTATAGAACAATTTTATATAAAACAACAGTGGATTTAACATTAAAATTTAACATCTAATGCTAAAATGTTTTTAATGTAACCTTCTCTCTGGTCAGTTCAAGAATAATTTATGGAATTTTATATTATTTATTTAAAAGAATTAAAAGAGCAGTTTCATGTCTATCCTTGTATTGTTCAACTGGTTGAGGTTGATTTGGGATTAATTAGTAATAAGTAATGCAATACATTTTAGAGAGAGTAATTAGTACATACAGTTACACTGTTGAAGATATAATTAGTAGCTAATAAATTAATTTTTTAGAGTAACTTATCCAACACTGGCTAACAATTACTGATACTAGTAAAAACAAAAATAAATAAAAAATGAATTAATCACAAATATTGACAACCTGTATTTTTAAGGCTTAAAGTCACAATGAAACAAGTAGGACATATCTTTTTTTTCTCCTTATTTTGATATACTGTATATCTGGGAGAAACAGATTATTAAAAAAGAACTTGGTTTTATCCATTGGTTGTTGATTGGCTGTAGGCAGATCTGAATGCAAGCTTGCAGTTGATTGTAAGAAAGGGGTGGGGTTTAAGCAGACTAATTGATTGGTGAAGAAGTCTGTTGCTTCACCATAAGATCAAAAACGAAGATCCAAATGCATGGATGCTTTTAAAAAATAGGGTAGACTTTTATTTCATGCAAACTTTAATCATAAACAAATGACAGTGTCAAATGACGTTATCAATTGGAAAAAATAACTATATTTAAGACTAAGATGTTTCCAAAGAGTGATTGATCTTAGGATGTTTTAGCAAATTTAAATTTATCATTTAAAATATTAGTTCACTAAATTCAGTAGTCAGCAACTATGGTATATTATAAAATACCTCAATGACCTCCTCCTCTGCTGTTTCTGAAGGCGTGTGAGAAACAGGGAGATCTCCTTCTGTGTGAAGGGCAATGCTGTGGGGCATTCCACCCACAATGCACTGGTCTGAACGAGCTTCCCACAGGAAAATTTTTATGTCAGGAGTGCACGTCTGGTGAGTGCCTGCTCCATAATTCACACACCAACAATTTGTCTTAAAGTAATTTTACAGCTTTTGACAGCTGGTTTTGTGAATATTTGAATAGGTATACACTCATGCTTTGCTTGTAAGAGCTTGGGTGAGGACGTCAGGCGCTGTATGCTTCCTGGATGTGGGAAGTTCTACCATGGGGAGTGCGCTGCCAGCCATGCACCCACTGTACCTCTGAACCGGGCCTTTCGTTGCCCTCTACACGTCTGCCTGTCGTGTTTCATCACAAACCCTACCAATCCATCCGTATCTAAAGGTTTGTTGTGCTTAGAGCAGTTAGGTGCTAGATCAGGTGATTCTACATAATGAATCAGGTGATTCTACATAATGAAGTCTTGTCGTCACTGCCCTAAAAAAATACCAACAATTCTACCTGGGAAAAGCAATATCTGTATATATGTAAGATTCAGTCCATAAAGTGTGGGTCCATAAAGTCCATAAAAGTGTTATTTTTAATTAGGTGAGTTACCTCATCATAATGGCAACAATCTTTGGATGCTGTGTTTGTTGGAGCAGTGTGAATTAGCTTTAAGATGTCATCTTGCAAATTATAGACCAATACTATAATTCTGGTCAATACAGATAAGCTCATGATTATTTCATGTTGTGGCTGATAACCAATAAATGGCTGATATGAAAATTCTATGCTATTTTGCCTAAATAATAAAAAAATTAAACACTTAAAACTAAAATCAGTCATTTGAATTTGGTGATTTTGTGCATCACAACATTATAAATGTACAGTATGAAAAATAGATTTTCATTTTGAGATTTGCTAAATATTACATTTAAGTGTTTTTAAAGATTCAAAGGTAATCTAGTGCAAAGGTAATCTAAATTTAAAGGGGTCCTATTATGCCCTTTTACGAAGTCTTGATTTTGTTTTTGGGCTGTACTAGAATATGTTTTTATGCTTGCTTGTTCAAAAAACGCATTATTTTTCACATATTTTACATTATTACAGCTCCTCTCTCCACAGTCCAGCTTGAACTGTTTCGATGAAGCCCCTCCTTCCGAAACACAAAATGTGCTGTGATTGTTTAGCTGACCCAGTGTGTTGTGATTGGCGCTTGTTCGGGAAAAGTCACAACCCTTCATAACAGCGAGTTTTGCTCTGGTGTTAATAATTAAGGATGGCTTCAATTTCAAACCAATTCGAGACCGATTCAGACCCTGACAATGTTAACGAACAAGAGGATTAGCAGACCGGATTTCAAGCACGGACTTTGCAAGCACGGATTTCACAGGATGTTTCAGAGTGGTATGTTTTTTTTTTTTTCTTTCTTTTTGTAATTTTCTTAGAGATTATAGATATGATGTTATCCACCATTTAATCATATTTGTTGGAAAAATATGGTAATACAAACAGAAATCGATCACAAAGTCAAGGATAATTTTCCTAAGGGGTGGTGAACAGTCTTAGAAAAGCGAGATCTTACAAAAGCTACAATAAACACTACATCAATACTGTAATGTTAGTTAGCAGGCTAGCGGAATCAAAGCTTTGCCCTTTGTTTATATCATAGCAACTACATAAAACTTATAATTTGAATTATACAAAAGGCCAGAATGCTTTAATGCCACCTTCACTGCTCTCGGAATTATCATAAATAGGAGTTTCCTATGTAAATATTGCACATGAACGCCCACCCATTTTGAAACTTGAATGCGATGAGCTCATAAGCACAATTTTGAAATAATTTTCAAATTTCCGATAGCACGTGAAGGCAGCACAAGTGTCCCGGATAATCCTGACCAATCACAGCATGCAATATTACCATAGCGTCACCTGTGCTGACGCGGAACCGTGTTGGAAATAGAGAGAAGATGCAGCGCATGTTAGAGAGTGTAAAGTTTGTCAGCTTCATTATAGTTCATCCATCGATGCTCTATTACTATTCATTTTAAGACTATATTGAGTTGCTGTGTGCGTACATATCAAGTAAGTGAATATTGTCTATATATTTCCTGTTTTTGCTGAGAAATGCTTAGTTTAATTTCCAGTCTAAACAGTAGCCGATTACGCATGCCCAGTTGAATGGCATTTACGTGCTACTAGCGCTCTCTTGTGGCGATGTAACTAGTTACTCAGGATTGTCCAATAATACTTTATTAATAGGCCTATCATTCTTGTATACAGACTGAATACTGTTTAATCATACAGTTTGTGGAATACATGCATGTATGTATGTATATATTAATAAGTTTATTTCTCTTGTCTACAGAACCACACAAGTATACTCAGTCGGCTCTTCAGTAAACAGAGTGAGAACTTAGACCCTGTGTCTCTTCAACTAAGAGTCAACTCTAACAGGAGATGTTAGAGCATTCAAGCTATTTGCCCTCCGTGTGCGCTCATTAGTGAGTATGCTAGAGCAGTTGGGGTCAGAAGTGGCGGCAGAGTTGGAATGTGGTTCGCTTGTGTCCAGGCTGCCAGGCAAACTTCCTCACGACCTTAAGACCAGTTTCAAGAGGTATGCCCACCCATCCAGAATAAAGGCTGATTTATGCTTCTGCGTCGAGTGTACAGGCTGTGTGTACCATGCGTAGCCTACGACGTAGCCTGACGTGAACCTCTTCAAGAATGTAACAACGTGTCAATTCTACGCGGACCTCAAGCTCTGTAATTGGTCTGCTAGAACCCCTCCCTCAGGTCAAAAAACTGGCGTGGAGCAATCGGAGAAGAGCGAGTGTTTTCAGCATCCATAGGAATAAAAAAATGCTCTGTTTCAGAGGACACATGCAGTCATACTGCAACAAAAGTCATTGCCTATTTGCCGCTTCTATTTGTAAGCTTCTCTGGCAACGTACATGACAAGCTACTTCTTCTTTGACTTTTGCCTTGATACTCAACATGACCACAGACACTGCCTGCTAGTGGTCTGCATGCACGTCGACGCGGACAACGATGCAGAAGTATAAGATCCACAAGCATCCTGCTGGGTAACGAGAAGCCTGCTGCATACAGTGAATGCAGAGTGCCTGCTCCAGAGTCCAGACCTAGCTCCAACAGGTACAGAGAGAAGTCACGTGCTTACTGCCCTTATTGTGACAGTGGCAGTCATTTTCATAATGGATGTCTCAACTTTAAAGAGGAACGGAATAAGGAAAAGAAAGAGGTCTGGATTTGCAAGAATAACCGCTGTTGGAGATGCGGTCACAATCATCCTCTGAAAGACTTACAGAAAAAAAGACTCCTGAAAGACTCCTGAAAGACTCCTTATAGGAACCACCTCCTTATATTGCATGACCTGAATGAGCGAGTTGTGAATACCAGTGCTGAGTATGAGCCCAAAGAGAACTCCTGCCTTGTGAATACCACAAAAGATATCTTGTATGTGGACCGTTCTGTCAGCAGCCATAGAGTCTTTCTGAAAGTGAGTAAAGTAATCATTACAAATGGGGATGCCTCAATGGAGACATATGTCGTGCTTAATGATGGGTCAGAAAGGACTATTCTTCTCCATGCTGCAGCTCAGCAGCTGAACCTTAAAGGACAGCCAGAAGACTTGATGTTGCGAACAGTCAGACAAGATCAGCAGGTGCTTCATGGGGCGGCTATGTCTTTCACAGTGTCTGTGTCTAATCCTCTCAAGAAATTCCTCATCAGAGGTGCATTCACAGCCAAGAGACTGGGCCTTGCTGAACATACCTACCAAGTGGCATTCTTACCGAAGCGGTATTGACACCTAGCTGGTCTCCCATGCAGCAGATGAATAAAGTGCAACTTGTGCTGTTAAATGGTTCAGACCACCCGCGTCTTATCAGGCCTGTTGAACATGTCCTGTTAGGCCCACCAGGTGGACCTGCAGCAGTTAAGACCCATCTGGGATGGACTCTTCAAGGCCCCAAAAATGAGATTAAACATGGGTTCAGTGCTCACCAATGCCTCTTCACATCTATCCATCCCAATGCAGACCGGTCAAAAAGACCATGAGTCTATGTTCGGACAGCACTGGCACTGTCAGTCCGACACCCTACATTACAAGCACCAAGCAGATGCTGTTCCCCCGTGGCGATGCAGATCACATTTACAATGTTCTAGCAAGCCAATATGACCCCCTCGGTTATATCATCCCTTATACTACCAGAGCCAAGATACTGGTACAGCGTCTGTGGGACAAGAGGCGCGACTGGGATGACCCCCAGTTGCCTGAGGCATTGCTTACCTTGTGGTTTGATTGGGAGAAGGAGTTGAGTGGTCTAGAGGAGATATCTCAGCCCAGGTGTTACTTCAGCTTACAGATGGATCACCCTTCTTGTAGACATAAGATCTATGTGTTCTGTGATGTGTCAGAGCAGGCATATGGGTCAGTGGCTTACCTGCAGACAGAGGACAGCAAGGGTCAAGTAGAAATCACCTTTATTGCTGCCAGATCCCGTGTTGCCACCTGCAAGCAGCAGTCTATACCCCACTTAGAGTTATGTGCCACTCTCAATGGAGTGCAGCTTTTCCAGCTCCTGACTACAGAGCTTACGATTCCCATTCACTCCTCTACGCTTTGGTCAGACTCTAACACTGTGCTCACGTGGCTAACCTCCAGCTCATGTCATTCCAGCATCAGCCACCTGCCGCTACGTCAGATCTGCAGACAATCCACCGGACAATATCACTCGTGGCAAGTCTCTTCGAGATCTCTCCGGAGGGAGCCGGTGGAGCCAGGGACCGGAATTCCTTAAACTTCCACCAGATAGTTGGCCCACACAGCCCCTCTTGCCGCTTGAAGAGCCGAACTGGGAATTGAGACAGTCAGTCTTTTCAGGGTTAGTGACCACAACTTCACCCCCACTTAAGCCACAACATTACAATAAGCTGTCCGAGTACCTGAATGCCTATGGGCAGGAGCTTCACGGGGCGGCCTACACCTCTAGTGCTGAACATCAGAGAGACGTTCAACAAGCATTCTTCTTTCAAGTCTTTTCCCACCGAGCTGAGGCTTCTGAAGTCAGGCAAATCAGTGTCAGACACAAGCAGACTGGCCACACTCTCCCCTGAGCTTGACACTGGACTGATTCAAGTAGGAGGACATCTGCGCCACTGTGAAGTACTAGGCACAGATGCTGTACATCCAGTTGCCCTCGACCCCCGACATCCAACCACTGAGCTAATCATCAAGGATTATGATGAGATTCTGCATCATCCTGGTACAGAGCATCTTTTTGCTCAGAAGATCAGAAGAACTTACTGGATATTGAAAGGCCATGAAGCTGTCCACCGACACCAGTGCCAGTGTGCGGAGTGTAAGGGTGTACTCACACTAGGCTCTCTGAACCGTGCCCGAGCGCATTTGACCCTCAAAGCCTGGTTCGTTTGACAAGTGCGAGTGCTCCGTTCAGTGCCCTGGCGTGGTTCGTTTAGCCGGCCCTGGCCCGCTTGGAAGAGGTGGGCCAGAGCGCGGTTCGGTTGGGCTCGAGCTCGGTTCGCATGCAGTGTGAGTGCTAACCTTGCCTGAGCACGGAACAGCTACTACTTTTGTGTGCGCTACTGTCATCATTACGACGGCAAACATCTTTATTACTACTCTGATAGTACACATCAATTCCCCCACCGGGGGAGTGGGGAGGGGGGACAATCACGCTCGGGCTCGGTTCAAGGCAACCGTGCCTAGTGTGAGTACACCCTAAGAAATGGAGAGGCTACCCAGAAGTCCCCCTAATGGCTGACCTGCCCCTTACCAGACAGAGATACTTCCGTCCAGCCTTCTACTCGACTGGCATGGACTGTTTCGGCCCCTTCCTAATTAAGATTGGTCATTGTAATGAGAAGAGATGGGGCATAGTCTTTAAGTGTATGACCACCAGGGCAGCCCATCTCGACCTTCTCACCAGTTTCGACTCTGACTCATTCCTGATGGTCCTATGACGGTTCATTGCCCAACGAGGGAAACTGTATGAGCTATTGTGTGACCAAGGCACCAACTTTAAGGGAGGAGAACGTGAATTGATTGACTCCTTTGCCGCCCTCCAAGATGAGCTACAGAGTCACCTCTCCAGCCAGCAAAGCAAGTTCGTCTACAATCCTCCAAGTGCCCCTAACTTTGGTGGCTGCTGGGAGAGGGAGATCCACTCGATCAAGACAACCCTCAGAGTGACCATCGGGGGCCAGACTGTCACTGAGGAAGTGTTGAGAACAGTCTTGGTCGAGGTTGAAGGTATTTTCAACTCAAAGCCCCTTGGGTATACTTTCTCAGATGTGGCCCAACTTAACCCAATCACACCATATCACATGCGTATGGCATGCCCAGTTGAATGGCATTTTCGTGCTACTAGCGCACTCTTGTGGCGATGTTGAGAATAGTTACTCATAATTGTCCAATAATAATTTATTAATAGGCCTATCATTCTTGTATACAGACTGAATACCGTTTAATCACTTAAATGGATGTATATGTTTGTGGAATACATGTATTTATGTATATATTAATAAGTTTATTTCTCTTGTATAATTTGTTACATAAACACATGTATACTCAATCAGCTCTTCAGTAAACAGAGTGAGAACTTAGACCCTGCTTGGCATCTCTTCAACTAAGAGTCAGCTCACACAGTTCTTACGGACTGCCTACTGCGTTTCGCACAAATCTAAATTAGCCAAACTTCGAACTTCTTCATTTCAGGAATGACTAAAGTGCCCCTATTATGGATTTTTGAAAATTACCTTTCATGTAGTGTGTGTAACATAGCTCCAAGTGAATGAAAACATCCTGCAAAGTTTTAAATCTGAAAGTGCACCGTATATTAAGTTATTGTCTCTCAAATGTAAGAGTTGACGCTGAGTCAATTAAACAAGTAATTTGTAAAACGAATCTTAAGCCGTTTCGTTGTGACGTCACAACGGCAACAATGGTCCAAGTAGAGGTCTGGACTGAAACCCTTTACACTGTTCAGTCCGAACATGTCAGTGCCGTCTCTGTATCCAAATTCCGAGCCAGAATCACCTCAACAATTCTCTGTAGCATATTTAGTTGTGTGTGTTGTGTACGTTCCGTGCAGCTTGTAGGTCTCCGGCTAACCAGCTAACAGCAATATGTGTTTGCTCGCAATTGTCTAGAAATGTCAAGTCAAGTCAAGTCAAGTCAAATTTATTTATATAGCGCTTTTTACAATTGGTAATTGTTTCAAAGCAGCTTTACATATTAGAAGCACAGAAAAAAGATAAGTGGTTAAAAATAAGCTGTACAAGCAAGCGTGGTAATATGTAACATATACAAGATGGTGCTACATTAAGCCAATGTCGGCTGACTCCCAGGGGTGGAAAAAACCCCCTAGGAGAAAAACCCAGTGTGGTAACACTGGGAAAAAAGTCCTAGGAGGGAAAAAACCCCTTGGAAGATATATATAATATATGTAAATGGATATGGAGATCAAAATCTGAATTATACAATTTTATTATAGGGATTAAAAATAGATTATATATATAAATATATGTAAGCGGATACGGAGATTAAAAATCTGAATTATAGATGCAGCCAGAACTGGATCTGTAGGCCCATTGTCTCCTGGGCTACGTTGTAGTCAGGTCCAGGCACAGGTTCTCCATCTGATCTGGATACGGCCTGGGTCCAGCACCCGGCAAACCTCAGGAAAAGCAGAGAGACTGATATTAGCGTAGATGCCATTCTTATTCTGATCTACAGGTATATCTAGTGTTATAGGAAATGTTCTCGGTTCCGGCCGACCTAATTATTGCAGCGTAACAATCCTTTAACGGATTTGAAAAAATGTTTATGTATTGATAATGTGTTATGTGTATGCAAGAGCAAAGAGATGTGTTTTTAGTCTAGATTTAAACTGACAGAGTGTGTCTGCTTCCCGAACAATGCTAGGAAGATTGTTCCAGAGTTTAGGTGCTAAATAGGAAAAGGATCTGCCGCCTTCGGTTGATTTTGATATTCTGGGTATTATCAACTGGCCTGAATTCTGAGATCGCAATAAACGTGAAGGACTATAATGCACCAAGAGCTCGCTTAGATATTGGGGAGCTAAACCATTTAGAGCTTTATAGGTAAGTAGCAAGATTTTAAAATCTATACGATGTTTAATAGGGAGCCAATGTAATGTTGACAGAACTGGGCTAATATGGTCATACTTTCTGGTTCTAGTAAGAACTCTAGCTGCCGCATTTTGGACCAACTGTAGTCTGTTTAAAAGCCGAGCAGAACAACCACCCAGTAGAGCGTTACAGTAATCTAGTCTTGAGGTCATGAATGCATGAACCAACTGTTCCGCATTTGTCATTGAGAGCATATGTCGTAATTTAGATATATTTTTTAGATGGAAGAAGGCGGTTTTACAGATACTAGAAACATGACTTTCAAATGAAAGATTGGTATCAAAGAGCACACCCAGGTTCCTAACTGAGGACGAAGATTTAATGGAGCACCCATCAAGTGTTAGAGAGTATTCAAGGTTTTTTCGTGAGGAAGTTTTTGGTCCAAAGATTAGGATATCAGTTTTTTCTGAATTTAATAATAAGAAATTTCTTGTCATCCAGTTTTTAATGTCAGCTATGCATTCTGTTAGTTTTGTGAATTTGTAGGTTTCGTCAGGGCGCGAGGAAATATAGAGCTGAGTATCGTCAGCGTAGCAGTGAAAACTAACACCATGCTTCCTAATTATCTCTCCTAAGGGCAGCATGTACAGAGTGAAAAGCAACGGTCCTAGTACTGAGCCTTGTGGTACTCCATATTGAACTTGTGATCGATACGACATCTCTTCATTAACTACTACAGACTGATAACGGTCAGATAAGTAAGATTTGAACCATGCCAAAGCAATTCCACTAACGCCAATATAGTTTTCAAGTCTTTTTAAAAGAATGTTGTGATCGATAGTGTCAAAAGCAGCACTGAGATCTAATAACACTAATAGAGAAATACAGCCACGATCGGATGATAAGAGTAGATCGTTTGTAACTCTAACGAGAGCAGTCTCAGTACTATGGTACGGTCTAAATCCTGACTGGAAATCCTCACAGATACTATTTCTTTCTAAAAAGGAGCACAGTTGTGTTGAAACTGCCTTTTCTAGTATTTTGGACAGAAAAGGTAGATTCGAGATTGGCCTGTAATTTACTAAGTCTCTCGGATCTAGTTGAGGTTTTTTAATAAGAGGTTTAATAATAGCCTGCTTAAAAGTTTTTGGTACGTATCCTAGTGTTAAAGATGAATTAATTATATCAAGAAGTGGACCTACGACCTCTGGAAGCATATCTTTCAGTAGTTTAGTCGGCATTGGGTCTAACATACATGTTGTTGATTTTGATGATTTGATAAGTTTAGATAATTCTTCCTCTCCTATAGCGGCGAATGATTCTAGTTTTACCTCAGGGACACTACAGTGCACTGTCTGAAGCGAAACTGTAGACGGTTGCATGTTTACAATTTTCTCTCTAATATTGTCAATCTTGCAAGTAAAGAAGTTCATAAAGTCATTACTGCTGTGCTCTTTGGAAACGTCAGCAGTTGAATCTCTGTTTCTAGTTAATTTAGCCACTGTGTCAAATAAATACCTAGGATTATGTTTGTTTTCTATTAAGAGTTTTGAAAAATAAGTAGATCTAGCATTTCTTATAGCCGTTCTGTACTCAATCATTTTTTCTTTCCACGAAAGGCGAAAAACTTCTAGTTTTGTTTTCTTCCAACTACGTTCAGCTTTTCTCACAGCTCGTTTTAGAGCCCGAGTGTGCTCATCATACCACGGCGTTGGATTAGTTTCCTTAATCTTCTTTAGACGTAAAGGAGCGACTGCATCTAATGTGCTGGAAAAGAGAGAGCCAATAGTTTCTGTTGCAGCATCGAGTTCTTCTAAGTTGTCAGGTATACTAAGGCGATGAAACTGCTCGGGGAGATTATTTATAAAGCAATCTTTAGTGGTAGAAGTGATGGTTCTACCATATTTATGGCTGGGTGGTTGTTTTGTAGCCTTTGCTAACTGTATTATACACGAGACTAAATAATGATCTGATATATCATCGCTTTGTTGTAGAATTTCAACAGCATCAATATCAATTCCATGCGACAGAATTAGATCTAAGGTATGATTACGACAATGAGTGGGTCCTGACACGTGTTGTCTAACTCCAATAGAGTTTAAAATGTCTGCAAATGCCAATCCAAATGCGTCTTTATTATTATCTACATGGATATTAAAATCACCAACAACAAGGACTTTATCCACAGCCAGTACTAACTCTGATAGAAAATCAGCAAATTCTTTGATAAAGTCAGTATGGTGCCCTGGTGGCCTGTATACAGTAGCCAGCACAAATGTCAACTTACATAATGTTACATAAAGCACCATCACTTCGAAGGAATTATATTTGAAATTCTTTTGAACGGTTTTGAATATATTACTATAAATTACAGCGACACCTCCCCCTTTGCCTTTCTGTCGAGGATTGTGTCGATAGTCATAACCTTGAGGACTAGACTCATTTAAAGTAATGTAATCGTCTGGTTTTAGCCAGGTTTCTGTCAGACACAGCAAGTCTAGTTTATTGTCTGTGATAATTTCATTTACAATAAGTGCTTTTGAAGAAATAGATCTAATATTCAGTAACCCAAGCTTTATCATTTGTTTATCTGATTTATCTGTGATTTTCATTTTTTGAACATCAATTAAATTTTTTCCCTTAAAAGGTTTCGGAAGTTTTTTGTATTTACTAGTTCGAGGTACAGACACAGTCTCTATGTGATAATATCTAGGTGAAAGAGTTTCTATGTGTTGGGAATTATCTGAGTTCTGTGACGTGAGGCGGCTAGCAGACGGTCGGTTTAGCCAGTCTGTCTGCTTCCTGTCCTGGGCCCCAGTTTGTCATGTTTTAGTTCTAAGACAATGTGCCATATTACTAGAGAGAAGAGCAGCACCATCCCGAGAGGGATGAATACCATCTCTTTTCAACAGGTCAGGTCTGCCCCAAAAGCTTTTCCAATTGTCTATGAAACCTATATTATTCTGCGGACACCACTTAGACAGCCAGCCATTGAGTGATGATAACCTGCTAACTATCTCATCACTCCTACGAACAGGAAGAGGGCCAGAACAAATTACTTCTGCTGACATTGAATTTGCGAGTTCACACACCTCTTTAATATTAATTTTAGTGATCTCCGACTGGCGAAGTCGAACATCATTTGTGCCGACGTGAATAATAATTTTAGAGTATTTACGATTAGCATTAGCCAGCACTTTTAAATTTGCTTTGATGTCAGGTGCTCTGGCCCCCGGCAAACATGTGACTATGGTGGCTGGTGTCTCTATTTTCACGTTCCGTGTAATAGAATCGCCAATAACTAGGGCACTTTCAACAGGATTCTCAGTGGGTGCGTCACTGAGTGGGGAGAACCTGTTTGATGTTCTAATCGGAACGGAAGAGTGGTGTTTGTTCTTGCCACTATGCCGCCTCACAGTCACCCAGTTAGCCTGCTGCGAGGCTTCTACAACCGGAACCGAATGTGCAGTGTTTACTAGGCTAGTCGCATCCAAAGCAGTATCTAAGGCCCTTTCATTCTCGCTATCCTCAATTAAAGTTTGGATGCGTGTCTCTAATTCTGAGATTCTCTCTGTCAGCCTGACAATATCCCTGCATTTATCACATGTGTAAGTCTCACTGCTGACAGAAAGAGCTAAGCTGTACATGTTGCATTTAACACACATGATAATCGTCGGACATGACTGACCGTGTTTTTGTAGAGTAGTCTGGCTCCCCACAGTTGTTTGATGAACTTGATCGCTAACGCCGTCCGAAAAACTGCATCGCACACGGGACTCGCTAGCTGGATGTCTCGGTCGCTTGCCGGCGCCTGGGGCAAGGGTGATGTGCGGGACGCTGTACCTCACGGTGGATCTATGAATGCCAGGCAGCAAAGTCTCCACAGCTTCCCGATCTGGCGAGGACAGATCAGAATAACATACATCGGATAAATCCGCCATTAGATCGACAAGGAAGGTTAGTTTAGAGGAAAAAAAAATATATAATAGACGGTAGCTAGCCGGCTAGCGGGCTATGGCTGACACTAGGTGGTAGATTACTAGTAATAAATCGTTCCGTTCAGTAATACTATGCAATAGGTTAAGTAATCTAGTGAAAAACAAGAAAATTATATTATGTGAATAGGAATAAAGAGAAGGATTTAGGATAAACTCCACGAAGCTCCGAGCGTAGGTCAGACAGCAGGCAGCAGCGTTGAACCGGAACCCTGAAATGTGAAATGTGTCAAATGTCTGTTGTTGTTATTACTTGAAATTATGATAAAGAATAGAGCAATACGTCGGTGTACAACTGCAGTGCTTTATCAATACGTTTCTGTGTTGGGCTAACGCATATACCATGACTGTTTGTGTGTTTACCACCGAGCTGTGGGCTAGAGTCACTAACATAAATACAAAACAACTTATTTCCTTATGTCTTCATTTTTAGAACAGATCAGAGCACCATCATTATTATAATACAATGTTAGCAATGCAAGCACTATATACACACTACACTCTAAGCGGGGTATAGACTGCTGCTTGCGGGGGGCAACACGGGATCTGGCAGCAATAAAGGTGATTTCTACTTGAGTAACCAGCAGAAGTCATCTGACCAATCACTGCAGATTAGCGTCACGCAAACGAGGGGTTTGGCTAAATGAATCGTTGAGCAAACAAGGTAAAAATAAATGCAAGTTATAAGACAAAGTGTTTGACTTTGCATGCTTTTAAACCTGTTGTTGGGGACTAAAAAATAAAAAAATAAAATTATAGAAACCTTTCAAATGCCATAATAGGGGCACTTTAATAGAAAACACAACTATAAATAATAAGCCATACTTACAAGTTGTGATCCATAAACAACAGTGGGAATGGGAATGCTATGTCATTCAGGAGAAGCTTTTGTGCTCTGCCTTCATTGTACTCTTAGGTTCTGGAATCTGTCCTCTTTAAAATGTGCAGCGCACAAACGTTGGGGTTATAATGTTCAGAAACCGTGTTCAAAATAAATTAACCACACTATGTTTGTCCGCCTTTGGACAAACTTTTTCCAGGGTGGAAAAAAAAAAAAAAAAAAAAAAAAAANGACAACACTCTTCATCTTTAGTTCAGCTCAACCAGGCCTCGCCCCCTTTTTGTGAATTCCGTGGGCAGAGATTTTTTAAATGAGTAACATTGTGACTTCACAAGATCTCGAAAAAACACATTGTAGTCCAAATGAGTAGTTCGTTGTAGTTCTTGAAAAGTGGATTCTGTTAAATAAAATATCTCCCTTTAGAGTGGACTTTGAGCTTTGTAACTGTTATGGAATGCAGTTAATAGCTTTATTGACAGCACAGAGCAGATTGGAGGATACGGGTGAGTATGCGGTTCAAAATGACTTGAACTTCAAAGACGCTGGAGGTAATCACTGGAGAAAAGGTAAGTAGTATGAACCACTTCGTATGAATGAGACCGAACAATAATGGTGGATGAGGTGTGTGCTTATGTAGCAGTCCTGATGATCGTGCAGATGAGGTGCAGGTGTGTGTGATTTAGTACTCTGGTGAAGGTGTGGGCTGGGATGAGAGCCTGGCAGATTTATGATAGTTCCCCAACCCCATCAGCCTCTTCCACGGGGAGCAGGACGATCTGGGTGAGAAGCATGGATGATAGCATGCCGTGTGGGATCCAGGATATCATCTCTGGGGACCCATGAGCGTTCTTCTGGTCCATATCCTTCCCAGTCGTCCTGGTACACTTAACGACCACCATGGCGCCAGGAGTCCAAGAACTCTCCTCACTTGGTACACCGCTCCATCCTTTAATGGAAGGGGGGGTTCTTCTGCTGGTCCAGGCTCTGTGGGAACAGAAACCGGAGCGTGATAAGGCTTGAGGAGTGAGACATGGAAAGAAGAGTGAATCCTGTAGTGTGAAGGAAGCTGAAGTTGATACGTGACTGGGTTGATCTGCTGGGTGATTGTGAAGGGGCCACTGTATCTGGGACTGAGCTTCTTGCAAGGCAAGCGCATCCTGATATCTCGGGTTAATAGCCAAACCTTCTGACCAGGCTGATAAGTTAGAGCTTCAGTTCACCGGAGGTCTGCTGATCCTTTTGGTGGCGCACTTCCCACTGAAGCTGATGGTGAGCTGCGTTCAAAACCCTCTCGCTCTCTCGGAACCAGTGGTCTACAGATGGGACAACAGATGGTTCTTCAGACCATGGGAACAAGGGTGGCTGGAAACAAAGTACGCACTGGAAGGGCATAAGTCCAGTGGCAGGCTGATGGAGGGAGTTCTGCGCATACTCTGCCCAGCCCAGGAACTGGTTCCAAGAGTTCTGGTGGCCATGGCAGAAGGTTCGTAGGATACGTCCAATCTTCTGGATCTTTCTCTCCATCTGCCCATTCGACTGGGGATGGTAAACTGAGGAGAGATTTATGGTCACATCTAGGATGGAAAAAAGGCCTTCCATACCTTGGAAATGAATTAGGGCCCACAATCCAATACAGTATCTTCTGGAATTCCAAATTATCTGAAGACATGATTGAAGAGGAGTTCAGCAGTTTCAATAGCCATAGTGAGTCCCTTGAGAGGAAGCAGATGACATGACTTTGAAAATTGAGCAATGACAACCAGAATGAATGTAACCATCAGAGGGAGGTAAGTCCATGATAATGTCCATTCCTAGGTGTGACCGTGGGCGATTAGGAATGGGCTGCAGATGGAGTTTGCCAGTTGGTAGATGGCGAGTGCTCTTTGAGATGGTTCAGTCAGAGCAACCTCGAACAAACCTTCTCACATCCCTGGCCATGTTGGGCCACCAGAAGCGGTCTCTTAGCAGCGAGAGGGTGTTATTGGCCCCTGAGTGGCCAGTGCCCAGAGATGAGTGCACAGAGTGGATGAGTGGAGTGCGTTGTGATCTAGGAACATACTGAAGCTCAGGTGGACAACCCAGTGGAGTAGCTGTGGAAGCATTGGAGGTGGTGGCTGGCTCTGGGGACCACTGGATGCACAGAATCATGCTAGTGGGCAGGATGGGTTCAGGTTCTTAGTGGACCTCTTCTGGAGCATGCAGATGAGAAAGGGCATCAGCTTTCACATTCTTGGTACCTGAAAAATAAGAAATGGAGAAGTTAAATTAGGTAAATAAAAAAAAAACAGCCCAACCAGCCTAGGGAGGTTTTTAATCTCTTAGCTTCTCTTAAATATTCAAGGCTCTTGTGGTCAGTCAACACAGCAAAAGGATGTTGTGCACCCTCCAACCAATGCTTCCACTCCTGAATGGCTAACTTGATGGCAAGGAGCTCCTGGCTGCTGATGTCGTACTTTCTCTACGCCGGGGTGCGCCTTCTCCAAGAAGCTCATCGATGGTGTCTGGCTGGAATCCCCTGCTGCTGAGACAGCACCGCTACTACACTGGTGGTGGATGCATTCACTTCCACGACGAAAGGTTTGTTGGGGTCAAGATGGATAAGAAACTTTGCGCTGGTGAAGGCCTCTTTGAGTCGTTAGAATGCTTTGGTGGCAGATGGTGACCAGGACAGAGACTTGGGCTTGTTCTTCAGCAGATTGGTTGAGGGACTAGTGATGGAGCTGTAATCTTGGATGAACTGTTGGTAGAAATTCGCAAATCCTATGAAGCTCTTTGAGCTCTTTGATGGTGGTTGGCGTGGGCCACTTAACGGCTTCCAACTTCCTCTTGTCCATTTGGATACCATGTTTGCTGATGTTGTATCCAAGGAACTGCACTGAGGATTGATGGAAAGAGCATTTCTCAGCTTTGAGGAAGAGATGGAATTCTTTCAGGCATTTCAGGACCTCCACAACATGCTGGGAATATTCGGCCATGCTCTGCAAGTAGACAAGGACATCATCTATGTAGACAAGCACAAAACTCACCACTGATCGTGGACTGAGCATGATGAGGTCACATGCCCACCAGCACCGCAGTATAGGCAAAGCCCCTGGATCAGCCTCCTCTGCCGCTCAGCTGAACACTCCGAAGGGAATCCACAATCTCCTGGAATGGGTCAGGTGTGCTCATGATGCTGTTGATTCCTTTAGGGTCCGTTCTTCTGTTACGGATGCAGACTCAGAGAAATGCAGTTAACGGTGAGCTTTATTGACAGCACAGAGCAGATTGGAGAATACAGGTGAGTATGCAGTTCAAAAAGACTTTGCAGAATGGGAATGGCTTGGTAATATAGACTTTCCTTGTCTTACAGGTGCAGGAGATCGTGGATGGCTGAACGGATGGCTGGATGGATGCACACACCTTGTCATGTTTGGGGAGTATGGTAGTAATGGTCTTTTGCAGGTTGTTGACTGGAGAACACAGGAGACACAAGGGAGAGGAAGATGTTGGAGTACAAATGCTGGATGTAATCCCTGGAGGTAATCCCTGGAGGTAATCGCTGGAGTAAACACTGGAGAACAGGTAAGTAACTTCTTATGAACGAAACCAGACAATGATGGTGGACAAGGTGTGCGGTTATGTAGCAGTCCTGATGATCGTGCAGATAAGGTGCAGGTGTGTGTGATTAGTACTCTGGTGAGGGTGTGCACTGTGATTGGCTGGGGTGAGAGCCTGGCAGATCCGTGACAGCAACCTTGTAGATCTTTTTAGGCTCAAACAGCAACATTACAGACTAACTAAAAGTGAAAAAGCATAATAGGACCCCTTTTAAAACTAATGAAATCAAATGTCCAATTTCGCCTGATACGGATAAAAAACCAACAAAAACTTGATAACCGTTATGGTAACGATATATCATACAATGTTAGTGTTCCCCATCTAAATCACACATATTTCAAATGTGGGTGCTTTTATTATGAAATTCTCTGTATTTTGTGTCTCAGGCCAGCTAACCTGCTGTATCAGATGCCCTGTGGCATATCACGCCAATGATTACTGCGTACCTGCTGGGAGTGTCACGCTCACAGACAGCAACATAGTGTGTCCCAATCACTTCACACCAAGAAAAGGCTGCCGCAACCACGAGCATGTCAACGTCAGCTGGTGCTTCGTCTGCTCAGAAGGTTAACTCAGCTGTCTTAGACACTAATTTCTATCACAATTTGCACTTCTAATTTTACAGTGTGTGCACTAAATTGTTTATATTTAATGGCTTTAGTAATCTTTGTTGAGTCATTCAATTCAGCTTAAAGGGGTGGTTCACTGTTTTTCTTCTAGGCTTGATTGTGTTTATGGGGCACAGTTTAACATGTCTTAATGCTTCGTTTTTTTTAAAAAACGCAGTATTTTTCATATATTTTACCTTTATTCTACACCGCTGTCTCCCTTCTCCTAAAAACGCTCTGTTAAGTTCCTGGTTCTATAAAGCCCCTCCCTCAGAAATACACAATGGGCTCAGATGTTTGTATTTGTGTCAAAGTGTTTAGATTTTCTGTCACTTGTAAATGTTACTGCTGTTTATGTTAGCTTTCGATATACAATGTTATCCTGATTAAAGCTTTACTGTAGCTGAATACATGACTGAGTAGTAGCTTTTTATAAAGGTATTGTTTAATTTGTAACATGAACAAGCATGTGGGTTAACAAAACATAAAAGCCGTAATGAAACAATGCTGTACACTGATAAACAGAAATGCCAACAAACACCAACAGAAGTTCGCTGGTGTGATTACATAGAAGTTTGTTGCCGTTTGTTGGAGAAGTATGAAATAGAATTTAGCTAACTGGCTAGCGAAGCCAAACCGCATTGGTCTTTGTTTACATCCCAGAAACTATATAACTTTATAAACAAAAAAACATACTTACAGGTTGGGGCCCATAAACAGGAGCTTCTGCTTTTAAAGTGGGAACTGCTCCATCTTTCAGTAATAGTCTTTGTGCAAATCCAGCATTGAACTTGTGTAGATTCTGGAAGCTGTCTTCCGTAAAATGTGCAGCACAGACAGCTAAATTAGCATTATAATTGTCAGGAACAGAATTAAACATAAAACATAAACATTGTTCCCAAAGTCCAGCGTCCCTAGGAAGCCCAAACACAGAAGACTTGTATGCACGCGACATGGCCTCGCCCACTTTGTTGCATATTCCTGGGGGCAGGGTTTATGTTAATTGCAGGGTTTATGATGTCATCAACCTGGGAAGAAGCTCGTTGTAGTCCAAACCGGTTTGTAATTGTAGGCATTAAACTGCCATAACTTTAAAAGACAATATCTCCGTTTGCATTGAACTTTCAGAGCTGTAACTTTGTAGATACTGTTTATGCTCAAGCAGCAACATTACACACTAACTAAAGTTAAAAATGTGAAATCGCAGTGAACCACCCCTTTAACAGAACTTCCCTTACAAGTTCACTTTATATGACCTTATCAGAAACATTTCCTCTCCGTATCTGTATCACTTCCCTCTACAGGAGGTAGTCTACTGTGTTGTGAGTCATGTCCTGCAGCATTTCACAGAGAATGTCTGAACATTGACATGCCAGAAGGCAGCTGGTACTGCAACGACTGTCGTGCTGGAAAGAAACCACACTACAAGGAGGTAGTGTGGGTGAAAGTGGGCCGCTACAGGTCAGCATGCACAAACCAACCATTATTATTCCTGGTTTGTACAGTCATTGTACACAACAGTTTTTGCTCTGCTCTTTGTTAGATGGTGGCCGGCGGAAGTTAGCAATCCCAAAAACATTCCTGAGAATATCCTCCGCATGAGACATGATGTTGGAGAGTTCCCAGTTCTTTTCTTTGGTTCTAACGACTACCTGTGGACTTACCAAGCCCGTGTTTTCCCTTACATGGAGGGTGATGCCAACAGTAAAGAGAAAATGGGAAAGGGAGTTGACTCAACCTATAAGAAAGGTATCTTCTGCAACTAATTATTTCTGCTTGCTTTTGGTACTGCTATTTCTAATGCCCTATCGCTTTTCTTAGCGATCAGATTAACATTTTCAGGTGTGATAAAATTGATATTAAATGTAAAATAAAACTAAATCATTTTGCAACAAAATCCAATGCTAAAAAGTAAATTTAGACATCACAACATTGAAATGTTGTCATAGTTTGGTAAAGCAAGGGAAAGTTAAGGTGTTGATCTAGGAGCAAGTGGTAATTAAACAATCAAAACAAAGACTCTAAACAACTGGAAATGCTGGGACGCACAACCATCATAAAAGATGAGAACAGACAACTGAAACTCAGGGCTATGAATACAAAGACTAAATGAAGAACTAAACAATGGAGGAGCAGAGTGGGATGCCATGATGGAGCCAGAGGGATGAAGGCCCATTGCGGAGCCTTAGGCGGTGCAGCCCAGGGTGGAGCCAAGGAGACAGAAGAACGTGGCAGAGTCAGGGAGACTGGAGACCAAGGCGAAGCTGAAGGGCTGGAGAAGCAGGGTGATGTCACTTGTATGGAGGGCCAATCGGAGCCAAAGGACCATGGTTGAGCTTGGGGCTTGGAAGACCGAGGTGGAGCCAGTGGGAGTAAGGATGACAGCGAAGGGAACTGGAGGAAGCCAGTTGAGCAGAAGGAAAAAAAATGGGCAGAGGCTGTTAACTGGACGGGACTGGTGGAGGAGGGGGAGCTAGGAGACTGGATGGAACCAGCGGAGGAGGAAGGGTCAGGGAACTGGTCATAACCAGAGAGTCCAACAAGCTGGACAAGACCTTAACTTTAAAGGAATAGTTCTCCAAAAATGAAAATTCTGTCATTATCAGAATGAAATCTGCCTAATGTAATTCCAAACCTGTTTGACTTTTCTGTGGAATTTTTTGTGGAACACAAAAAATATATTTTAAAGAATGTTTCAACTGTCAAAAGTCAATAGTGTCCTGAACAAAACTGGCCCACACTGACTTTAATTTTATAGTCAAAAACACATTTTTTAAAATATATAGTACACATGTGAGTGTTAGATGATGGCAAATGTCATTTAAATTCATAAATAGGGAAATGTACAAATACATATACATTATACAATATTGATGATATTATGCCTTATACGATACCTACAAATGATAAAGATCTCTAATATGGGCTAATATCCAATATGGTACAGACATATTGTGCATCCATAATACAGTCCAATGGACTTAAATTAAAGAAGGGACCTGAATATCAAAGAGAGGTTGGGTCATTTGACTATTGACTTGGGCAGCCACATAAGCAACTGCATAGAAACATGCAAAACACTTGGAACTCCTTAACGACTTCGTAGCAATGCCTTAGCAACCATCCACAACACCATAGTTTCTTGAAGGTGACAACTGCACACACTACTCATGTAAAAACCTAGTTGTATTACATGGTTCTTGGTGTAGCTGAAATCAGTGATCAAATGAAAATTTCTGAAATCAGAATGTTTAATGTGGTTTAGCTTTGGAAGAAGCTGCACTAAGATTCAAAGAACTGCAGGCCGAGAAAGAACTGCGGCAGCTCCAGGAGGACCGACGAAATGACAAGAAACCTCCACCATACAAACATATTAAGGTACATGAACATACAAGACATGCTATGAGATTGATTGCTAGCTTTATATTATGATGGTACCTGTCTTATCTTGGTCAATCCAATAGGTGAACAAACCAATTGGCAAAGTGCTGATCATCTCGGCAGACCTTTCGGAGATTCCCCGCTGCAACTGCAAAGCATCAGACGAGACCCCCTGCGGTATGGATTCAGAGTGCATCAACCGCATGCTGCTGTACGAATGTCATCCACAGGTTTGTCCCGCAGGCGAGCGCTGCCAGAACCAGTGCTTCACCAAACGGCAGTACTGCCAGGTGGAGATCTTCAGGACACTGTCTCGAGGCTGGGGGCTGCGCTGTGTGCACGACATCAAAAAAGTGAGCTGATTTCAAATGTTCTTCATGGGTACCGACTCCATTCATGCAGACCACACAAAACAAGTCCTAAAGTATACTTTGTGTGTGTTCCGGTCCGGCTCGCGAACTGTCCGCATGACATAATTTTTATCATCAGCACAGTCCTCTGATGTCCGCATGCAGCCTGATTTTTGTGTTTGTGTAATTGCTCAAGAACAAAGTTCCACTACGTGGTGTTTCCATTCACACTCACAATAAATTAAATATATTTTGAAGGGATTTGCTTGCTCAACTGTGCGCAAGATGGAGTTGAATGCGGAAAATAAAGTATACCTCACAGTTGTATAACGGTCATAGCTGATGCTTAGCATGTTGCTGAGCTAATTGCTTCAAATTAACAATCTCAACAACATAATTTTGCTTCTCTCTGTCTAATTACACACAAAACTTTGTTCAGTTTAGAGTAAACAAACTTTCAAAAAGCAACTGACTTTTTTTTATATTGAGAGTTCGAATTTTTCCCATACATATTTCTACAATTAGTCCATCTCCTCCTCCTTATAATGTCTCTACAGAGTATGGATGTGGATATAATTAGCTTTAGTTTGTCCAGTCTGCTTTGTAAACAAGTCTTTGTTTTTAATGCTCGACCCAAGGGAGGATTTGTTAACGAATATGTTGGAGAGGTGATTGACGAGGAAGAATGCCGTGCCCGGATTAAACATGCTCAGGAGAACAATATCGGCAATTTCTACATGCTTACGTTGGACAAAGTGAGATTCTAAAACTACAACACTAGTTTTTTTCTAAGATTTCTGTTATAGGAAGCTGAATATATTGCTTTGTTTTTTTCTGGAAGGATCGAATTATTGATGCCGGGCCCAAGGGAAATGAAGCCCGTTTTATGAACCACAGTTGCCAGCCAAACTGCGAGACCCAAAAATGGACGGTCAATGGAGACACGCGTGTTGGGCTTTTTGCGCTTACAGATATCCCTGCTGGTAAGTCAAATTAATTTTTATATAGAAGACACTGTGGTACAGCCTCACATTTACACGCTTTTGCAAAATCATTGATGTGTTGATGTTTTCTTTAAAGGCACAGAGTTAACATTCAACTATAACCTTGAGTGTCTGGGCAATGGGAAGACAGTGTGCAAGTGTGGTGCATCTAATTGCAGTGGATGGCTGGGAGTAAGGCCAAAAGTAAGCAGATGAACTCCAGAGGTTATCTTTTATATAGTATAACATTATGTTATAACTAGAGATAGATTGATCATTGATTTGGCTTATATAATAATA
>RJVU01057856.1:768538-797193 GCA_003731715.1 Anabarilius grahami | reverse complement strand
ATATATATATATATATATATATATAAAATATATGTGCGTGTGTGTGTATGTGTATGTGTATAATAAAATAGCAACATAATGTAAATAATTTAAACATATTTCATTATATTAACACATTTTAACTTTGACAGCCCTAAAAACACACTGAGTAAAATCTTTTATTTTGTCTCCCAAACTTTTATGTAGCCCTGATTAACTTAGAACTTATTTTAACAAAGCCTAGCAGGATTCGTAACTACTGTAAAATGTACACAGAGTGAGCAAGTATGAGCCATTTACTTGCTCACAGTCACCTGACTGCTAGACTAGCTGCTACATGAAAAAAAGCCACTTTCTGTGTCAAACTGTGAAAGAGGGATATACCATAGCAGACAATGGCAGCACGGGCTCCTCTGTAATAGATTCTGCTCATGGCCTCATAACGTTCAGACCCAGCAGTGTCCTGAGATTAAAGGAAACACATGAAGTCACTAATAAGTGGTTGACGAGCATATATAAAGACCATAGTAACAACACTTACCCATATTCCGAGCGTAACCACTTTGTCACCGACATTGAGGGCTTTTGCAACAAACGCAGCCCCTATAGTCTTAATGAGACAAAAAAAAATTAACACATCAAGCCTAGCAACATCTTATCAGGTCGTTGTTAAAGAAATCACTGACATCAGTGGAAGGTGGCTTTACCAGTGGAGCTGGTTTATGTGACATGATTAGAGACAGCCGATACCCAGTCAAATGTTCATCTTACACAAAAATGTCTTTAATGAGAGCTTACTTCTTGAGGTCTCTATGCAAACGCATACTTACATTTTGATAAGGTCCCACAAGAAAGCGGCGATGTACGTATCTTTCCACCAGGCTGGTTTTACCAACACTCTCCTTGCCAAGCATGACCACTTTAGCATCCACTCGCATGGCAGTCATGATTATTTGGGTTTGTAGAAAAAGACACTAAAGAAAAAATAAAAAGACATGGGTCCATTGTGTAGACATAATAATATATAGATACTGTAGACATGGACAGCATCATTCTTGTGAAAAAGAAGTGTGCTTAATTGTTTTGAATGCGCACTTCTAGTGTACTTCAAATCTTGAAGGTATATTTTTAAAGAAAAACAGTACTTGCAGGTTATATAATATTAATGAAATAAAAAGACCACTTAAAAAGTACTTAAAGAGAGTAAACTTACATGACTGTTTCTTTACATGCTTAAGTACACTTTTAAAAAGTGCACTTTGCAATAATGTCCAATTAAAAGTTCTTTAAAGTACATTTTAAAACATTTTAAATGTTTTGCTGTGTTTACAAGTAGTACACTTATTTTGATGGGTTGACTAAGATGGTAAAGCACATTTAACACCTGTGGTGCGTTATTCAATTTCACATTTAATATTAATATATTTTAAATGTACTAAATTGCAACGTCATTATTACAAATAAGTAATTACAAACGAATTTAAACAAATGACAAAAGTTTCACACTTAATTGTATTTCAAAGACAGTAGAATTATGAAATTACATATACAGATCAGCTTAAGTATGCCAAAAAGCAGTTAGTTAAATTGAAGAGTATTCTATATAAATTTAAATTCTACATCTCCATTTTCAAGTGTCCGACAACATTGCGTTCAGTTAGCATTTAAGTATATTATTTTATATTTATTATTGTTGTTTTTTTAAAGTATGCTAAAGTGTTGTAGTAGTGGAAGAAATCAGAGCTAGCTTTGGCTAATGCGCAGTTTCAGTATATCAAGCAAAATATTATCCATGTGAAACACACTAGAGATTTGTTGGCCTTCTCATATTTTTCACTTACCTGCGCTTTTAACGTATCAGTTGACGGGACTTCAGAGTGACTTTACTGACAGATAAATACTGTAAGTGGGTGGCTAATGGTTCAGTTAGCAATCTACACTGATGTGCCACTGAAAACTAATAACACAATTAAAGACTACTTGATGAATAAATACAAGCAGCGAATCACAAGACACTTCAAACTGAGAACACGGTCAAAAATAAAATAATCGGTGATTTGTTCACCGTAAAACGAAAGGAAAACAGGTTAGCTAGTTTCAACATCACTAAATACAGCAGAGCTAGATAATTTCCGAGCCATGTTTTTTCCCGTTTACATGGGAAATACTACAGTAAATGGTCTGACAGATGTTAGATGTATTCGGTAGAAGAGGAACTGTAGTGTGTCTAGCTAGTTGGAATAAACTAGTGTATGTTTTTTTGTTTATATAGAGGAGGATGTGACTTCACTAGGGACAGTGGTTGTGTCTCAAATAGCGATGTATGAATCGGGAAACAATCGTTCTTAGGAGTCGGATCTTTTAAGTTGAATTGCCTTTTGTTGCTTTTTAATTGAACTGTTTGTTGACGGATCAGAGTGAATCAGTTCTAACGTTTCTGGGGGATTTGCAGAAATGTCAGGAATAAAACCTACTGGAAATATGTTTACAACTTAATTTGTTTATGAATTAGAGCTAATTATAGATTATTTTTAAAACGTGCAAAAATATTTTTCGCGCAAGCTGGATATTAATTCTAGTATTGTTTCATGTAAATGCTTATTATATTTAGGTTCAAAATAACTTTTTAGTGAGTTAAAATCGTGACTAACGAATTGAACTTGGACACATGAAATTTCAATAAATACAGGTAGTAAAAACAGGTAATCGAAAAACATAATATGGCTTTATTGTAACGTTTAGCGATATCTTTTTAAAATGAGTTGCTTGAAACGAACTGTTCGAAAGAACCGATTCGCTGAAATGATTCAGACGTCCTATCACTATAGGCACGTGCTGCAGTTTGGGCGCGTTGTATGTCAAAGCCGCTGCTGATTGGATGCTCGAGTCACAGGCGCTTCACAGTAGGCTGAATATTTGCATATCTCTCTGTGATTGGTTGCTTGTCTCCGCCACTCATTGTTTCTTCATCCACAGTGGCTGCGCTGCTTCGGCACCGCCTGTGGTGGCCAAAATGCTGTCTAGGTAGACAACTCAGTCCGTTTTGAAACACAACCGGAGCCTTCAGGGGAGGAGAATCTGAGCTCATATGAAAATGGCGTCTCCGAAAACAGTACCTAAAGATGCACAGGTAAATAATGAATTAAAGACGGGTTTTATCACTGTGGTATGCACCATTTATTGTTTTAAAACTATAGTGAATTAAGCAGCATGTTTAAAGAGCGATTGTGTGTTTTATTCGTCTTACTTATTCTTCTTTGTGCACACACATGCGTTAGCACGCTAACTGGTCCACTGTAATGCAGTGGTTTGAGTTTCAATTTGGCGCGATTTTAACACGTTGTGTTATAATTTGCCATATTTTTGTGAATTTAAAGTTTTTTTTTTTATGTATGATGAATTTACAGATGTAAAGTAAGATGTGTGCTGGCGCATCGCTGCAAAGAACCTGCAACAGAGTCGAATTGATGCTAATATAGTATGCATAATATTTCCCTTTCGCACTTTTTGCTTTCTTATTTTACTATTATTTTTAAAGGTTATGATGCAGATTCTTAAAGACATGGGGGTCACGGAGTACGAGCCTAGAGTGATCAATCAAATGCTGGAGTTTACATACAGTAAGTCAGGATGCCTTTAATGAAATCAAAATTGACCATTTTTATTTGATCATGGAATATTACAGCGTTTATTATGATTGATTTGTCCATGCAAATCATTATTATTTTTTTAAAATTCATGTGCTCTCGTAATCTTTAATCAAAATAACTTGCCCTCCCTCTTGCAACTAAATCACTTCTCTCATGATGTGTTTACTGGCGCGAGGGCGGGACAACCTGTCACTCACATGACATCCCAGCAATGGCTAACCACAACCATCCAATCAATTCTCGATGGACAAAATCAAGTCCCGCCCTACGTTTTTTTTCTTGTTCAAGAAGCCAATTCACTCAGATATATGGAAGAAAAGACTTATCACAACATCCGCTTCATACCGACTTTTAAGTATATTGTTAAATGCTTTTAGAGAAATTAACGCACTCCAGCACTAACTTTTCTGTACTAGAAAATCATCCAGTAACATTTTAACGTTGATGTTTTTCTACAGGATATGTAACCACTATTATTGAGGATGCAAAAATATATTCCACCCATGCCAAGAAGTCCACTGTGGATGCAGATGACATAAGGTTAGCAATTCAGTGTCGAGTGGATCAGTCGTTCACATCTCCTCCACCACGAGATGTAAGTCTCTCTTAATGATTAATTCATAACTCATATGTGACTTCAGGTAATTGACAGTGCTGTTTGGTCCATGGTTTCAGTTTCTGTTGGACATTGCAAGGCAGAAGAACCAAACCCCTTTGCCCCTGATCAAACCGTACACAGGTCCACGCCTTCCACCAGACCGCTACTGTCTCACTGCACCAAACTACAGACTGAAGTCCTTGCAGAAAAAGGTATTACTTTAGATAATGTGATAATATACAGTTTTAGTCAGTCTGGTCTAAAAATTGGATTTGGTGATCTAGGGATACTTGTTATGTTTTACTACAGTTATTGTACCTGTAGTGCAGTGGTTTTCAACTTTTTATTATTTAACTATTTTTTTCACCTTTTATCCACAATACAGGTCCTTCTCAAAAAATTAGCATATTGTGATAAAGTTCATTATTTTCCATAATGTAATGATAAAAATTAAACTTTCATATATTTTAGATTCATTGCACACCAACTGAAATATTTCAGGTCTTTTATTGTTTTAATACTGAGGATTTTGGCATACAGCTCATGAAAACCCCAAATTCCTATCTCAAAAAATTAGCATATCATGAAAAGGTTCTCTAAACGAGCTATTAACCTGGGCTACAGAGAAGCAGCACTGGACTGTTGCTCAGTGGTCCAAAGTCATTCGGAAATCAAGGTGCCAGAGTCTGGAGGAAGACTGGGGAGAAGGAAATGCCAAAATGCCTGAAGTCCAGTGTCAAGTTCCCACAGTCAGTGATGGTCTGGGGTGCCATGTCAGCTGCTGGTGTTGGTCCACTGTGTTTTATCAAGGGCAGGGTCAATGCAGCTAGCTATCAGGAGATTTTGGAGCACTTCATGCTTCCATCTGCTGAAAAGCTTTATGGAGATGAAGATTTCGTTTTTCAGCACGACCTGGCACCTGCTCACAGTGCCAAAACCACTGGTAAATGGTTTACTGACCATGGTATTACTGTGCTCAATTGGCCTGCCAACTCTCCTGACCTGAACCCCATAGAGAATCTGTGGGATATTGTGAAGAGAAAGTTGAGAGATGCAAAACCCAACACTCTGGATGAGCTTAAGGCCGCTATCGAAGCATCCTGGGCCTCCATAACACCTCAGCAGTGCCACAGGCTGATTGCCTCCATGCCACGCCGCATTGAAGCAGTCATTTCTGCAAAAGGATTCCCGACCAAGTATTGAGTGCATAACTGAACATAATTATTTGAAGGTTGACTTTTTTTTGTATTAAAAACACTTTTCTTTTATTGGTCGGATGAAATATGCTAATTTTTTGAGATAGGAATTTTGGGTTTTCATGAGCTGTATGCCAAAATCATCAGTATTAAAACAATAAAAGACCTGAAATATTTCAGTTGGTGTGCAATGAATCTAAAATATATGAAAGTTTAATTTTTATCATTACATTATGGAAAATAATGAACTTTATCACAATATGCTAATTTTTTGAGAAGGACCTGTATATATAATAATAATATTCGAAGGCCATAGTTTTGTTTTTCAAAACATATTTTATTTTAATCTATTTGATAATATATTTTTTGTTGATTAAAAAAAACAAAAAACAAAACAAAAATAATTATTAAAATAATGTAAGGTTTCCAGATGTTTTAGGAGCTAAATGTTACCGCTCTTTTTACCAAAGGAATTTCCAAAGGTGCAGTCACAGTTTTCAGCAAAATAGGTCTATGGCGCATGTATAAAGCACTGCTCACACAGAAGTCACTTTTCAAATCAAGTGACTTTTTCTATTGGTCAACACGGCAAATTCACAAGACCAACTTGAATTGCAAAATCATTGGGGAAATTTTATACCCTCATGTGAAATTCTCAGTCACATGTTCTTATATCGAAATGAATAGATTTTATATTGGCATAAATAATAAAATGTATATTAATTTTTAAAATGCAAATGGAATTTTATAAATTTATATGACCATATATATATATAAGTAATTTTGTTGCCTTTTTTTATTTATTTTTTTTACGTCTAGACAGTTTTTATACATTTTTATCTGTAGTTATTTTAGCACATCAAGTAGAGCTAAATATAAATGAGAAATGTTGTCTTGCCAACTATATGATATAAAAAAAAAAATTGTATTTTGTTTCAGTTAAGATTTTATTCCAAGTACTGAAAATGTTTTTTTTATGGTTTTAGTTTTTAGTCAGACTATAATAAACCTGATAATAACTTAAAATTCGATTTCCTCATATCTAGGTTTTTCTAGACTGTAAGAAATCATGGTTCTTCAAATAAAACAAACAGATGTAAATTAAAATGTTCAGTCTGATATGGTTTTGAATGTTTAGGTGTCTTCATCCGCGGGCAGGATAACAGTGCCACGGTTGAGCGTGGGGGCCGTGTCCAGTAGGCCAAGCACTCCAACTCTTGGTCAGTTATTCTAAATGCTTTTTGTATAAACTGAAAGATCTCAAGCATCTAAATGAGTTTTCAGGATACTTTACATGCTCTTGATTTCCAGCATACATTAATTGAGCTAACTTCTTACAAGAAGAGCTTTTAGTAGTTTTCATTTGTTTCTTGTCATTGGTGAATGAGCGAAATCTAAAACTCCATTTTCAGGATCCTCATCGTGTTTTGTAGGTACTCCATCAGTGCAGACAGTGGGGACAAAAGTGGGAACACCCGTGTCACTGACCGGCCAGCGCTTCACTGTTCAGATTCCCAACTCACAGGCTGCTTCTGTCAAATCAGGTACCAGTTTCCACCTTAGAACAAGCAGTTCTCCTTGTATGTTTTTTTTTTTTGTATATTAAAGGATTAGTTCACTTCAGAATTTAAATTTCCTTATAATTTACTCACCCCCATGTCATCCAAGATGTTTGTCTTTCTTTCTTCAGTTGAAAAGAAATTTAGTATTTTGAAGAAAACATTCCAGGATTTTTCTTCATATAGTGGACTTCACTGGGGTACAACAGGTTGAAGGTTCAAATTGCAGTTTCAATGCAGCTTCAAAGGGCTCTACACGATCCCAGACGAGGAATAAGGGTCTTATCTAGAGAATCAATTGGTCATTTTCTAAAAAAAAAAATGAATAAAAATGTATATACATTTTAACCACAAATGCTCGTCTTGCAGTAGCTCTGCGATTTGCCACCCATTACGTAATCACGTTGGAAAGGTCACGTGACGTTGGCGGAAGTACCGATCCAGTGTCTACAAAGCAAACGTGCAAAGAATAAGTCAAACGCCTTTTACAAAAAAAGGTAAAACAACGATGTCGGACAATTTTGAAGTTGGAGGAGAAAATGAGATGGGAGTTTTTCGTCCTACCGTGATACTTCCGCCTACGTCACACTTGACCTTTCCAACGTGATTATGTAATGCGTGGTGCATCGCAGAGCTAGTGCAAGATGAGCATTTGTGGTTAAAAAGTATATACAGTGTTTGTTTGTTTGTTTGTTTGTTTTTTTAGCGACGACCATTTCTGTAGATAAGACCCTTAGGGTGTTTTCACACCTGTAGATCGATAGCGTTGTTGAGACACATGCAAACACTATACGAATGTAGCCGTCATTCCCGCTGTTAAATTATGTACTACATTCGTACCAATTCAAGTGCGATTTCTCTGTATCTCCCAGCGCTGTCTAATAGACTGTCGAGACACATGCAAACACTATATGAATGTTATAATGCAGCTAGAGCGGGAATCAAGGCATTGTCGGGACAGTGTTCTTGCACGGAGAATCGTGGTTACACAATGTTTTAAAATGAAAAAATCTTTGTTTTTTAAATGCAGTAGCCTAACTAATGTGCTCACTCACAGAATCAAACACTGCTGCAATTTATATATCACATTTCCCGTTATGAAATTTGATAAAGTTTGGTCCATTGGGTCGGATTGCTTTCACACCACAAGCGAACCGCCCTGATCTCGGAGCGATTGTTTTGGTGCGGGTCCGTGCGCGATTGCCATGCTTATAAAATAACCGAGCCAAGGGAGAAAACGCACCAGGTTCCAAAACAAATCCTCAGCTGTGAAAACACCCTTATTCCTCGTCTGGGATCGTGTAGAGCCCTTTGAAGCTGCATTGAAACTGCAGTTTGGACCTTCAACCTGTTGTTCCCAAGTGAAGTACACTATATGGAGAAAAATCCTTGAATGTTTTCCTCAAAATCCTTAATTTCTTTTCAACTGAAGAAAGAAAGACATAAACATCTTTGATGACATGGGGGTAAGTAAATTACCAGGAAATTTTAACTCTGAAGTGAACTAATCCTTTAAAGGTGCCCTAGAATCAAAAATGTAATTTACCTTGGCATAGTTGAATAACAAGAGTTCAGTACATTGAAATGACATACAGTGAGTCTCAAACACCATTGTTTCCTCCTCCTTATGTAAATCTCATTTGTTTAAAAGACCTCCGAAAAACAGGCGAATCTCAACATAACACCGACTGTTGCGTAACAGTCGGGATCATTAATATGTACGCCCCCAATATTTGCATATGCTAGCCCATGTTCAAGGCACTAGACAAGGGCAGCCAGTATTAACGTCTAGATCTGTGCACAGCTGAATCATCAGACTAGGTAAGCAAGCAAGGACAATAGCGAAAAATGGCAGATGGAGCAATAATAACTGACATGATCCATGATTACATGATATTTTTAGTGAGTTTTGTCAATTGTCTTTCTAAATGTTTAGTTAGCGTGTTGCTAATGTTCTGTTAAATGTGGTTAAAGTTACCATCGTTTATTACTGTATTCACGGAGACCAGAGCCGTCGCTATTTTCATTTTTAAACACTTGCAGTCTGTAAAATGCATAAACACAACTTCATTATAAATCTCTCCAACAGTGTAGCATTAGCCCGTTAGCCATGGAGCATAGCCTCAAACTCATTCAGAATTAAATGTAAACATTCAAATAAATACTATACTCACATGATCCGAAGCATGCATGTAGCATGCATGACGAACATTTTGTAAAGATCCATTTGAGGGTTATATTAGCTGTGTGAACTTTGTTTATGCACTGTATTATAGTCGAGAGCTCGGGGGGCAGGGAGCACGAGATTTAAAGGGGCCGCAGCCTGAATCGGCGCATATTAGGCAGTTAAAATTTTTTTATAAAAAATATCTATGGGGTATTTTGAGCTGAAACTTCAGACACATTCAGGGGACACCTTAGACTTATATTACATCTTGTGAAAGAACGTTCTAGGGCACCTTTTAAGGGCCATGGGAAGATTTTGTGCCAAATCACTGAGCAGGTCAAAAGTTAAGCTGTTGATTGAGTTACAGTACCTGTCAAAAGTTTGGAAACATTAACATTTTTTAATGTTTCTGAAAGATGTCTCTTATGCTCACCAAGGCTGCATTTATTTTATCAAATGTTTTCTATTTTAATACATTAAAAAACGTAATTTTATTCCTTTTGATGACAGCTGACTTTTTTAAAAAAGAGGGAAATTAATACTTTTATTCATCATAAGTTGATCAAAAAGTGACAGTGAAGACATTTATAATGGTATAAATAAACTCATCATGCTGCCGTATTAATGTTTATTGAACTTTTTATTAATCAAAGAATCCTGAAAAATGTATCATAGTTTCTACAAAAATGTTAAGCAGCACAACGGTCTTCAACATTACTGATAATAAGAAATGTTTGTTGAGCAGCAAATCAGCATATTAGAATGATTTCTGAAGGATCATGTGACAATGAAGACTGGAGTAATGATGCTGAAAATTTAGCTTTACCATCACAGGAATAAATGTTGCATAACTACTTCCGCGTTCTACTTATTACAACTCAGGAGTTTCTGGTAACAGCATTCAGCTCACCTACATACACGAGAATGCAGATTATTACTATGCTTTATTGTTGTCAGTTCATTAAAACAATGAATAATGTTCTCTGCATTAACATGAAATATCTTGAACCTGCTGAAATGTTGCTATAAATATATTTTCTTTCCAACTGTGCATTCTGAATAAAAAATATAATTCCCCACTAACCTGCCGCAGTCCAGTGCTCCTCAACTCATTAAGTATTTTCTCTTACTGATCATATTTCATACCTATTGAGTTTAAAATTTTAAATGAATTTGACTGATAAAAAGGATTGTTTGTCTGTTGTATTTAATCTTAATTAATACAATTTAATTAATCTTAAAGTAACAGGTTAACAGCACTACTACTTTGAATATTAAGAATGTTTGCATAAATGTAAATAACATACAGTGAAATGATTGACTATGAAAAATGACAAAGAAGTAATTCAAATATTTTATACAAATAGATAAAAGTTCATTTTCATCAGGGTCCTGTTTCAGAAAGGAGGTTAAGTGAAAACTCTGAGTATGTTAACCCTGAAATGAGGGAAACTCTGGGTTTTCTGTTTCAGAATGGGAGGTATGTCAAACCCGAGAAAGCAGGGTAAGTCAAGCCCATTTCTGAAAGAGAGGTAACTTCTACTCAGTCAGTTACCATGGTAACTTACTCTGTGACCCTAACCTGGTCAGGAGCAGGTTTCCTTCGGTCTCCTCCCCCTTTTTAAAGTGCAAGTGATGTTTAAATAGTTAACTCATTCATTCACACTGCAAAATTGCTTTTCGTACTGAGTATTTTTCATCCTATTTCAAGTACAAATATCTAAAAATTCTTAAATCAAGATGGATTTTCTATATAAGAAAATTATATAAGATATTTAGTCTTGTTTCCTGGGGGATCTAAATTAAGTGCATTTTACTTAAGTAAAATCATCAATATCTGCCAGTGTGGTAATAAAAATAATCTTAATGCAAACGGAAAGTGTCGGAGTGTCTACCTAAAAAAAGTGCAGTAAAATACACTTTATTTTAGTGCTCTATTTCCGTGCACTTATTTTGTACTTAATATACTAAAAGCTCTACTTTAGTATTTCTTAAGATAATCTTAAGAACATCTAAGTGTACTCAACTGTGCTTTTTTGAGACACCATGAATTTGAACTAAAATGTGCTTTTAACATACTATCTCTGTATTAAAAAATGTATTTAGTTACCACTTGTAGTACACTTGAACCCATCTTTCAAACACTTTTAAAATAGACTTATGCATTTCAAATATAAGATTAATATATAATATATACAAAATGTATCTATAATTTATTGCCTACAACATTACGAATTATACATTTTGTATATATTTATCATATATTATTCTTATATTTTAAAGAATTCATAAGTGTATTTCCTATGTCTGATGAGTACATTTAAAGGTGTATGAAAGATGGGTTCAAGTGTACTACAAGTGGTAACTAAATAATTTTTTTAAAATGCAGAGATAGTATGTTAAAAGCACATTTTAGTACACCTAGATGTTCTAAAGATTATATTAAGAAGTATTAAAGTACAGCTTTTAGTAAATTAAGTACAAAATAAGTGCACGAAAATAGAGCACTTTAAGTACATTATGGAAGTGTACTGTGTAATAAAATAAAGTTTATTCTACTGCACTTTTTTTCACCTGGGGGAAAATGTACTTATAACTAGTACATTAGTAATATATTTGTAAGAAAATCAATGTCATTTAAACTTAGTAGACTTTTATATAGTAATCCTAAGATTGAACTAATTTTAAAGCATTGAAAGCGTACTTTTAACAAATATACTAATAAAACTCCCCTGTATATTTTTATTTCATTGCACTAAAAATCAATTTTAGTAGTGGAATTAGTATACTTTTCTAAGTGCAGTGAAGTACAAATATACATTGAATTAGTGTATTTATAGTGTATAACTTTGACACTTTTATTTAGCACCAAAATAATGTTCTACAAATGTACTTGCTTGTATTTAAGTTTTTTTTTTATGCACTCAGGTATACTTTTTTTTCACCTGAGTATTACTAAGTGCAAATTTACAGTAGCTCCGCCCACCAGTGTCAAACCAGGTTAAAATTGACACGTTCTTGTGGCTGCAGTGGTGTAGGCAATAGTGTGTTAGGTGCGGAGATTTAACTTATTAACGTGATTGACTAGGTTCGAATCCGCCTTTTGCCGAGCTCGCTATTCTTCCTTTTTCCATCACATATCACATTGGCAAGGCATTTATTTTCAATAAAAATGAAGAAAATTTTCTAAAAGTGAATTGCCTAATGAGTGTTTAATAACGATAAAATAATTTACTCTTATTATTACATACTGCATTATTTTTTTCTTTTTTTTGCATGTGGGATACCATGAAAATAAATATTAGTTCAATAACTTACCATTCTACCTGTTTTCACCTTTGATATTATAACAGTGATAAGAATTAAACTTGCATTGACTCAGAAGTATGCGGATGTCCTTTTGTCACGTGCTGTTGCCATGGTGAATCGTAATATCGGAGCTCAATTGATGATGGCTTTTCATAGTCGTGGTGCACGCGCTTAACTCCGAGTCAACCTACTCAGTCGATTGAACTAACTCAATTCAGCTGTTCTGAAACTGAAAACTCAGAGTTTCCCATCTCAGAGTAAGTCAACTCAGAGTTCAAGTTTCAACTCAGAGTTGGTTGAACCTCCTTATTGAAACGGGCCCCAGGTCTCACACACTTCAGCATTGTGGTCACTAGTTTAGAGGAGAACACATATGTGTTTACCAGCCGCTGCTTTCTCAGATTGGCTTGGGTTGGATTCAAACTTTGTTCTGTTGAGTTTGGAAAATTCTTTACACAGTAATCATCAGAATATCTCTTCTCCTGCCTCTGAAAATGTCCAGATTTTTAAATCTTCTTACAGACACTCATTTTAAGTGGCGTTGTCCATTGCAGTTTAAAATATAAAAATATATGGTAACACTTTACAATAAGGTTAATTAGAACTACATTAGTTAACAAACTAAAAATGAACTGCACTTATACAGCATTTTTTTAATCTTTGCATGTTAATTTCAACATTTAGTAATATATTATTAAAATCTTGTTAACATTAGTTAATGCACTGTGAACTAACATGAACAAAGAACAACTGTATTTTCATTAAAAAATACAGTTTTTTGAGGGGCAGTCGTGGCCTAATGGATAGAGAGTCGGACTTGTAAACCAAAGGTCATGGGTTCGAGTCTCAGGTCCGGCAGGGATTGTCGGTGAGGGGAGTGAATATCCAGCGCTCTCTCCACCCTCAATACCACGACTGAGGTGAGACCCTTGAGCAAGGCACCATACCCCCAACTGCTCCCCGGGCGCCGCAGCAATGGCTGCCCACTGCTCCGGGTGTGTGTGTGTTCACTGCTGTGTGTGTGCACTTGGATGGGTTAAATGCAGAGCACAAATTCCGAGTATGGGTCACCATACTTGGCCACATGTCACTTCACTTCACTTCACTTCACTTCATTAACGTTAACGAAGATTAGTAAATACAGTAACATATGTATTGCTCATGGTTAGTTCATGTTAGTTAATACATTTAACTAATGATTAACTAATGAACCTTATTGTAAGGTGTTACCAAATATATTAATTTGTAATATTTCACAATATTACGTTTTTTTTCTTTTTTTTTGTTAAATAAATGCAGCCTTGGTGAGCATAAGAGACTTCTTTCAAAAACATTAAACTGTAATGTAACCACATTAATTATGAAATATTTAATTTTTCATTCACAGCTACTCCTACCACTCCCACAGTTCAGAACGTCCTCATCAACCCCTCTCTCATTGGCTCCAAGAACATCCTTATTACTACAAATATGGTGTCACAGAATTCATCTAGTGACTCTACGTCTCTAAAGAGGAAGCATGAAGATGAGGATGACTATGATGCTTTATGACCTGCTGCGGTTTCTTACTAGTATGGAAGAAAAAGTGATTCTGTAAATAAGCATTTGATAACTCTGAATTTGCCTTTCAGTAGTATTGTCTTGTTTAGAATATTACCATTACATATTACCATTTGTTGTTCATTTTTGTAAGTAAAAAAAATAAAAATAAAATAAAATGATAAATTGTGTGTTTGGTTGTTTTTTTTTTATTTCACAGACTTCATTTAGTGGTTGAGTTAGTTAACGATGGTGCAGAAAAACTAAATCTTGATCACCTTGAGTTTGTTTAATCACTTAATCAAGGGCAATTTAATTATTTGGATAATTTCATAATATTAGGTGTAAATAAAATGTAATTTTAAAAAAAATTTATAAATTAAATAATTTGTAATGGAATGCCAGCAGAGGGAGCTGGTTAGACAAGTGCTTTTACTCCAGGATTCTGATACTGATGTATGCTGATATATTATACTGATATAATTTAGAGGCAGCAAATGAGATGTACACAGTTTGTGAATTAAAAATCGTCAACTGGCCAAGTGCACAAAGGTGTATCTGTAGCTCACCTGGTAAAGCATGGTGCCAGCAGTAAAATTGTATCTCTTGTGTATTATTTACATAGAACAAAATTTTTGCATACTGTGCTCCTTGTAAATGAGTACACCCCCTTTGAAAAGTAACATTTTAAACAATATCTCAATGAACACACAAACAATTTCCAAAATGTTGACAAGACTAAGTTTTATACAACATCTGTTTAACTTATAACATGAAAGTAAGGTTAATAATATAACCTACACTCTAAAAAATGTTTGGTTAAAAACAACCCAAGTTGGGTTGAAAATGGACAAACCCAGCAATTGGGTTGTTTTAACCCAGTGGTTGGGTTAAATGTTTGCCCAACCTGCTGGGTAGTTTTATTTAACCCAACTACTGATTAAAAATGACTATATGGCTGGCTTAAAATGAATCCAAAATAGGTGAGAAATTAAAAATCAGACACATAATTACTAGAGGCAACAATAATAATCAAAAGGTGTACATTTATTAATAAGCAATTTAATAAATGTTTATTGTTTATTATTCATTATCTTATTAATAAATGCTCATTTATTAAACATATTAATAAATGTTAATTTCCAGCATATTTTGGGTTCATTTTAAGCAAGCAATACAGTAATTTTTATACAACAGTTGAGTTAAATAAAACTACCCAGCACGTTGGGCAAACATTTAACCCAACCACTGGGTTAAAACAACCCAATTGCTGGGTTTGTCCATTTTCAACCCAACTTGGGTTGTTTTTAACCTAGCATTTTTTAGAGTGTAGAGAACAAAATTTTCAGTTTTACTCAAATTATTGTAAAAAACCCTTCCCATTTCATGCTGACAGCAATGGCACCACATGGAAGAGAACTGTCACAAGACCTGAGAAAGAAAATAATTTCTTTACACCAGAAAGGTGAAGGCTACAAGAAGATCAGCAAAGCTTTACTTATCAGTCAGAATACTGTAGCAAAAGTGGTACAAAAACTTAAAGATGGAACTACAACCTTCTCACAGAGATGTCCAGGTCGTCCACGGAAGTTAACACCTCGACAGGAGCGTTTTCTGATGAGAAGGGTTTAAAAAAAATTGGCATGCAAGTTCACTGCAGTTATCTGAAGTAGAAAGCCAAACTGGGGTGACTATTTCCCGAGACACAATACGGCGTACACTGCAGAGGAATGGCATGCATGGGTGCCGTCCATGAAAGAAGCCTCTCCTAAAGCCCAGGCACAAAAAAAGCCTGCCTAGAGTTTGCCAGGACCCATGCTGACAAAGATGAAGACTACTGGGACTCTATACTCTGGAGTGATGAGACAAAGATAAATGTTTTTGGAACTGATGGCTTCAAAACTGTATGGCATCGCAACGGTGAGGAATACAAAGAAAAATGCATGGTGCCTACAGTGGAACATGGAGGTGGCAGTGTCCTTATGTGGGGCTGCATGAGTGCTGCTGGTGTCGGGGAGCTGCATTTAATTGATGACATCATGCTACCATCTCTCCGTGCCCTTGGTCGTCGTGCACTTTTCCAGCATGACAATAATCCTAAACGCACACCTAAGGCCACTGTTTGATTTCTGAAGAACAGGGTGAAAGTGATTCAGTGGCTCCTGATATGAACCCAATCGACCACCTATGGGGAATTCTGAAGAGACAAGTTGAGCATCACTGTCCATCCAGCATCCAGTCTCTAAAAGAGGTCATTCTTGAAGAATGGAAAAAGATAGATGTTGCAAAATGTCGCCAACTTGTTCATTCCATGCCTCGAAGATTTGGTGCTGTCATTAAAAATCATACAAAGTACTAGATGTAGTAGTTTTTGTTGTGGGGTGTACAGTACTGCATCACCCTAATTTGAGCAAAACTGAAAAATGTGTAATCTAAGTTTTATTATTAACCTTACTTTCATGTTATAAGTTAAACCGATGTTATATTAATCTTAGTCTTGTCAACATTTTGGAAATTGTTTTTGTGTTTGAGATATTGTTTAAAATGTTTTCAAAGGGGGTGTTCTCATTTACGTTGAGCACTGTAGAACAATCTTATGTATAACATTTTTTTTAAATAGTATTAAATATGTATTTTAATATGTATTTCGTGTATTAAATATGTATTTTTAAAGTTTTTTTTTTCTAGATTAAGAACAAATGAAAATGTTGAGCTCATTTCAAGGTAATTAGTTTGAATATACTCCTTGCACATATTTCATTTGTGCATCCCAAGCATGTTAACTAAAGGGGAAAACATATTTTATTGAACCAGAAAGGAAGGGATTTTTTTTTTTTAAGACTTTATATCCTTTTTCATTGTTTAGTTCTAATGGTTTAGCTTTAGTCTTTTAAATGCGTCAGTCCTCGGATTGCATAAAACGGTGAAACATCCTTTGGTCGTGTTGAACTGTTTGCCGTTTACTTCACTATCCAGTCACGTAGACTCTTACGTAAACGTCCAGAGCAGCTCTGTGATTGGCTGAAGAGAGTGTCTATCAAATCTCCTTAATCCAATAGACTCGTTACTCGCTCTCAAACTATGGCGGCCATGTTGTATCCGCGGGGGATTGGAGGCTGCTCGGAACTGAGTCTGTCTTCAGTCGGGAGTATATGGTGAGGTTCTCGGGCTTGAACTCGTCTGGGTTTTACACCATCAGAGATCTACACTCCTCGCCATGAGCCGTCCGTCCTCTACGGGTGGTGCGGCCGGGGGACTCGGAGCTGGTAAAGCAGGAGGAAGTAAGCATGGAGGTTCTGGAGGAACAACCGCCTCTGCTGCCGCCGCCGCTGCAGCTGCTGCCGCCGCGGCCGCAGCAGCAGCCGCCGCGGGGGTATCTGGCTCTGTCCCGGGTTCTGGTACTGTGCCCGCGGCCGCTGTAGCCCTTCCAGCCGCTGCCCTACCAGGACAGTCAGCTGAATTGACAGCGTTGTTTGAATGCCCGGTGTGTTTCGACTATGTGCTGCCTCCGATCTTGCAGTGCCAGGCTGGGCACCTGGTGTGTAACCAGTGTCGGCAAAAGCTCAGCTGTTGTCCAACCTGTCGCGGCCCTCTTACGCCGAGCATAAGGAACTTGGCAATGGAAAAAGTTGCATCTACACTGCCGTTTCCGTGTAAGGTAAGAACAACCCCGTAGCACTGGTGAAATGCATTCACAGGTGTCATAACTAATCCAAAGTTGCCTAGAAGATTGTTTCATTCAGTACTACTGTATGATGGTACACAGGCAGCCATGAGTAGGGAGTGTGGTCATATTGTGTAACTTAAGCTTGGATGCCACAGGTATATTACATCAAGCCAAGAAGATGCAGCGCTTCTCCTTCATTCATATTTTCAGTCAACTTTTGCTTATATTTGCATTGACATCCAGATGAACCGTCTATTTTTTTTTTAGTGTTAAAATACTTTAATCTATTATTTATTCTAATAGCTTAATATGCAGTAGTGCTTAGATATCATAACACTAAAATTCAAAGCGATATTTTGAGCATCCCGACCAAAGCCGACATATAAACATTGTCTCAACCAATGGCTTGTGTTTGGGGGCGGGGTTATCTTTTAGTTCAACAAATGACAAGTAGGGAGGCGGGGAATGTTTGGGAAACCTGTTTGGGCACAATTATTTTTGTATTTCCGTTTGGTGACGCTAGGGGCGCAAAAAATTACACTTTAGCTTTAAAATTTGAGATAGGGGCATAGGCTGTGTCCGAAATAGCCCCCTATATCCTCATTCACTCCCTATATCCTCATTCACTATTCCCCACTAATAGTTCTCAAGGGAGTGAATGAAAATGAGTGAGCAAATTTGGAAACTGAGTGTGCCGCTTTTGCATAGTTTGTGTTTGCTGTTTAATAATTATTTGAACCTTAGCAAACTGGCAGCTCCAGCAGTAAGATGAACAAATTTATCTTGAACTCTATCGTGGGAACTGTGTAAACCTTAATTAAAGTGGTCATGAACTGTGTTGTTTTATTGTTTCATAATGTTTCCTAGGTTGTGCTTATTATGTTAGTATGCTTTTTACATAAAAAATTTACATAATAACTTTATCAATCAGCGATTGGCTCATTTACTTCGAAGACGGACATATTCTGCCATATTGCGCATTGTAGTTTCTCCCATTCATAACTAATAGGAGTGAACCTTCTTTCTATATATATATATATATATGTCATTGGTATCACTCTATTGAAAACTTTTAGCACATTTTTACTATTACAGCTATTACAAGGTTAGCTAATCGTGAAAAGCATTACATTTAGATCTGTGGCATTATATTTAGATCATGGCATTGAAGGTTGCAGTGATGAACATTGTAGCTGATCACAGACATGTTGTTGAGTGCATGAAAGCAGTGATCTCGTCATTGCTACTCAATTTCTGCACACTAACGAAAGGTTTCATCATAACTAACAGTGCAAACGTGATGTAACTAAGGGTTAAGCTGAATAAAACGTGAGTTTTGGTGTGAGTCCAGAACTCAGTCACTGATAAACTCATGCTGTTTGATTGACAGCTCCAGTGTTCTCATTTATTAATATATATNATATATATATATATATATTTTTATCAGTTTAAATAACATTATTTTCATCCTACTAAGAGTAACAATGTGAAGTTGACCGTTTAGTCACTGATTTGATTTACTGACACATAGACAAAGAACATCTGATTGTACATGAGTCATTACATATCAGATCAGGCATTAGAATTAACACAGTTACTTACATGTTGTTGCATTACTGTCGAGTCCATATCGTAAAAGTCTGTTTGCAAAGCCTGCGCCAAAATGTGATTGATTTACTAAAGAGTCCACAGTGAAATGTTCTGAATACAAATAAATAATGCTCAACTGAGACATTCACATTGTTGAAAATAAATAACCATATTCCTAGCATTAGGATCCATTGAAAGGTTATGTTATTTTAAAGGGTTAGTTCACTCAAAAATGAAAATAATGACATTTATTAATCACCCTCATGTCGTTCTACACCCCTAAGACCTTCTTTCATCTTCGGAACACAAATTAAGATATTTTTGATTAAATCCGATGGCTCAGCGAGGCCTGCATGGACAGCAATGGTACTTCCTCTCTCAAGATCCATAAAGGTACTAAAACATTTTTAAATCAGTTCATGTGAGTTCACAAAAAATATTCTCATCACTTTATAATATTAAGGTAGAACCAAGGTACTCACATGGACTGATTTAAATATGTTTTTAGTACCTTTATGGATCTTTAGAGAGGAAGTACAATTGCTGTCTATGCAGGCCTCGCTGAGCCATTGGATTTAATCAAAAATATCTTTATTTGTGTTCCGAAGGTGAGTAATAAATGACATTATTTTCATTTTTGGGTGAACTAACCCTTGAAGTCCTGTATTGCTCTTCTCTCCTCATCTCACTAACACGCCAGTGGGCGGGGCTAACCTGGCAATGATGAAGTAGGTGTTGATTTCTTCTGCGGAGGCGGCGTTTCACCTATCTATGACATAGGCACATTCCGGGACGAGTCGTTCGCTGGGCATGGTGTCAATAAAAGCTTTTATTCAACTAACAGGGAGGTTTTCAATTCTTAAACTTGCAGGATATTCCGTAACACTTTACAATAAGGTTCATTAGTTAAACATTAGTTAATGTATTAACTAACATGAACTAACCATGAGCAATACATTTGTTACTGTATTTACTAATCTTTGTTAACGTTAGTTCATTGTTTGTTCATGTTAGTTCACAGTGCATTAACTAATGTTAATAAGATTTTAATAATTAGTAAATGTTAATTTCAATATTTACTAATTAACAAAGATTAATAAATGCTTTAGAAGTGCAGTTCATTATTAGTTCATCTTAACTAATGTAGTTAACTAATGCTAACTAATGAACCTTATTGTAAAGTGTTACCGGATATTCTTATAGCACAATGACCTCTTATATATCAAAAGCTCAAGGAATAGTTGATTTCTCAATTCATGACCCCTTTAAAGGTGCCCTAGAATCAAATTGAATTTACCTTGGCATATTTGAATAACAAGAGCTCAGTACATGGAAATGACAGACAGTGAGTCTCAAACACCATTGTTTCCTCCTTCTTATGTAAATCTCATTTGTTTAAAAGACCTCCGATGAACAGGCGAATCTCAACATAACACCAACTGTTACGCAGCAGTCGGGATCATTAATATGTACGCCCCCAATATTTGCATATGCCAGCCCATGTTCAAGGCATTAGACAAGGCAGAATTAACATCTGGATCTGTGCACAGCTGAATCATCAGACTAGGTAAGCAAGCAAGGACAATAGCGAAAAATGGCAGATGGAGCAATAATAACTGACATGATCCATGATATCATGATATTTTTAGTGATATTTGTAAATTGTCTTTCTAAATGTTTCGTTAGCATGTTCCTAATGTACTGTTAAATGTGGTTAAAGTTACCATCGTTTCTTGCTGTATTCACGGAGACAAGAGCCGTCGTTATTTTAATTTTTAAACACTTGCAGTCTGTTAGCTTTAGCCATGGAGCATACTATCAAACTCATTCAGAATCAAATGTAAACATCCAAATAAATACCATACTTCCATGATCCGAAATGCTGCATGACGAGCACTTTGTAAAGATTCATTTTGAGGGTTATATTAGCTGTGTGAACTTTGTTTATGCAGTGTATTATAGAGTCGCGAGCTCGGGAGCGGGGAGCGCTTGCCTGGCAAGGCCAGACTGATATATCTTTTACAAGATATATCAGTCTGGTCAGTCCGCCCTCCGTCGCGATTCGAGTCAACTCCAAACCGTACCGTGCAATCAGATTAGTTTATTTCAGTGACGCAAACAGCGTCACTCTAGTGCGGTGAAAGTCCCTTCAATATCAACAAAGATTGTCCACGGGAGACCCAAGAGTTTGTTCTATTCAGCCGTGAATTCAGTTTTAAATGACCAAAAACACATTCATTATTTACTTTTCGCTGTTGACTCTCTTGTCGTTTTGCTAACGTCATATCCGCCCTTCTCTGATTGGTTTACTCTGGTTCCTGTTTGCTCGGATTTGCTCCGCCCTAGAAATCGAATTGATTCAATGGCCGACCAGACTCATCCGCTGGTACAGTGGTGAGGCTGGATTTTCCAGGCAAGGGGAGCGCAAGGATTTAAAGGAGAAGCACACTGAATTGGCGGATTTATAATGATGCCCCAAAATAGGCAGTTAAAAAATGAATAAAAAAAATCTATGGGGTATTTTGAGCTTAAAATCACAGACACATTCAGGGGACACCTTAGACTTATATTACATCTTGTGAAAAAGCATTCTATGGCACATTTAAGCAATTTAATAATCAGTTAAAAAGGAATTTATACCTGTATGATATGCTGTAGCCACATTGGACCAGCGGTTTGGAAAATGGATGGATGGATTATTTAGCTGTGGGAGCCATCTTCTGGTCAGACGTGTGAATTTATTCGGCACGATCCTCACAGTGCATTATGGGTATTCTCTGGCCATTGAGTGTACATCAGTTGTACACTCATTATTGCGGTTGCCATTGAATGAGTGCACTCGATAGCGTGCACTATGGTTGTCTATGGTTGTCTGTGGCTGTCCCCTCAAATAGTGCCCTATTTAAGGGTATAGGGTGTGATTTTGGACACAGCCATAGTTTCACAGGCCCCCCATCATACTCTTCTTTTTTTATTGTTATGGATATACGTATATAAATTGTCTTTACTTGCAGTACAGAGTCGTTCACAAGCTGTTAAAGAGCTGCCTCATCGCATATGATTAAAAAAATTTTCAGGTTTTGTTTGTAGGTAAATATCCACCTCATCCAGTGCTTTGTTTTTCATCTTAGAAAGTATACTGTTATTATTACGGTGTGAGGAAACGATGCAAACAATTCAGTGCTTGACTGATGTGTCCAAATGAACCAAAATGAATCACAAATACACATCACAACTTTTTTGTAAACCTATTTGACCAATTAGCAGTCCTACCAAGATTTCATGATTTTCTTTTTCTTTTCTTTTTTTCAGATTTTTGTCATCAAATGATTAATGACTAATTTTGTGGTGTAATTTCCAGAATTTTGCAGAAAATCTTTGTTGTTTTATAATTTTACCACCACATAGTAGATGTACAATCATCATACAGGCCAGAAAAACAATTTCATCTTTCATTTTTCATCACAGTGGCAAATTATGGAGCATTGCAAAAAATGCTGCTTTTTTTCTTTCTTTTTTTTTTTGAAAAACTTGAGGGCCTGAATCAGATCAAAAGAGTGGTTCATTTGCAACTGCATATGATTCTAAACCACTGATAGAAAACACAAAACGTGATTACTGAAATATTATCAGGGATAATTAGAATTTCCATTGTCAGACAAGGATCAGTCATATTTTACTGGGGTAATTACTTGAACCAAGTTTGATTGGTTTAAACATAAGAAGTCTTATTAAAACCTTACTTAACTTGGTTTTGACTTTGAAAGCTCTGAATTAGTCACTCTGGATTAGTTCTAGCTCTTAATGCATATTAAACACAAAGTTCAAATCACATTTTGATTTTCCCCCATACAACTGCAGTGTGTTGTAGCTTTTTGGGCAGTTTGAGCTTAACGTTTTCTTTTGACTGACCTGAAACACCTTGATTGCATCATCAGTACATTAAAGTTGTATTCTCTATGTTATCACTGGTGAAAGTTGATCACTGCTCTTGTTCCCTGGGGTAATGTTTCCTCCTTACAGTGGCTGTAATCAGGGCATGGCAACTGGTACGTGATGTAGTGCAGTCTCTAGAGTCTCTGATACAAGCCACCAGTAAAGGAAAGTAACCCTCAACATTTGTAGTGAAAGTACAGCTGACTCCACTGTTGTTTCAGCAAATGGCTTTGTCAGGTAGTTATTCAATGCTCTGTACTAACAGCATTAAAGTATAAATGGGATCTAGGGCTGGGCGATATGGCCAAAAAAATTATCAAGATTACATTTTTCATATCTGTCGATAATTATCACTCAATATAAATATCAATATAATAAAATTTGACAGGAATATCCCACATTTCTGCCACAATACCATGGTGCAGTTAGTGTTACTACAGTAAATCCATGGTAAATGATGGCGAATGCGATTTGTAGATTGAAGAGCTGACTGTATCATTGAGCACAGAGTTTCTCCTGTTTGTCAGCTTTTTTCCATCTGGCTTTAAACTAGTTTAATTCACCAAGACATTTGTGTTCCTTGCTGAATTCAAGACCTTCTCACTTGATCTCACGGCGCTGTTTAGCGGTCACATGACCAAGACCGATCAGCGAGTAAACGCATCTGCACTAGTAAGGTTTTGATGCGCTACTATGGGGTTAAATTCCTGCCAATAGTATTGCGGTCAAGGATCAAAAAATAAGCGTGAATCAAAAATTGAAAAACACATGTAAAAATATATAGCACAAACTTAAATTATCATCATGAGCCATATTATTTTAACATCAAACACCATATATTATGAACATAAAGATTAAAATCATAACAAGAGTGCACATTAAAATTAGTATCTCATGTCTCTCAAAAAGAGGAATTATTTGTCATAGTTCAGATAACTTTACAGCTTGAAAGCCCCAGTTTCAAATTAAACTTATCTTCCCCTGCATGAGTGTGAGCATCAGTAGCCATGAGTCGCACTTAAGTGATGTCATTTCCCTCTCTTCGATTGATTGGCTAGAGGAGGAGCTGTCAATCAAGAACTAGTGGACCAATGGTGACGCTTAAGCCCGGCCTAATTTACATGAAACTCAAACTGCAACATTTGGAAAAGCAAGAGCGAAACATGCAAAGAAGAGCAAAGAGAAAAACAGCACAAGCGTACAAAAGAGTAAAATATGAGCAGAAAATGTAAAAGAGCACAAAGTACAGGGTAATAAAAGCAAGGAAAACAACTTTTAAGAACACAAACATAAGTTTACGATTTGTGCAATATCATTTTTAATGTGTTTAAAGCTGCAGTCCGTAACAGAAAAGAAGGAGTCCCGTCCAGTCTAGTCGGTTTTATCACGTGAGGATGCTGCTTGTAGCGGATCATTTATGGCCTGTTCTCACAGCAGCTGAAATAATTAAACTTATCAATTTGATGGTGGATTGTAATCCAGAAAGATCAAATGCCAATCATCAGTGACAACTGGAGATTCACCCGTAGTCAAAAAGCAAAAGACTTTGGACTGTGGAGTGGCTACAGAAATTGAAATCTACAGGTAACGCTAATATACACTAAATACACATAGTCACGCAATGCTGATGTTGTTAACATTAACAATTTGAGAACAAAGTATTACAGTAAAAATAATTTGCACGGTTTGACGTGATCCGAGCGAAGCGATCGTTAGATTTAATCATCATTGGCAGCGCGATTTATTGTAGGCCTAATGCTTTTTTCCTCAGTTGGTCAGAACAAAAGTGGCAGAAATGTTACTTACTTGTTCAGATGATGTTTTCCAGTGAAAAATCTTATATTGGTCATACTTTAAAGATGTAGAATCTATGATTCTGAAGTTCAGTATCCACCGGTGCGGTGACTGACAGCAAACATTAGATTCATCCACGCTGACGAGCTGTGCCATTGCACAACGCACGTACAGATAACTATTCCGCATATGACTGCAATTGCAGGTTTCAAACAGAGATGGCGACAGAGGAAAAATGGCGGACTGCAGCTTTAAAGTTTTGATTCATGCTTATTTTTTTTAAATGCGCTTTTAATTTTTCGATTCATGCTTATTATATTTTGATCCGTGACCGCGTTCTTTGCCATTCTGATCATTTTGCATTATTTATTTTTACATGTTTTAAAATTTTTGATTCACATTTATTATTTTTTGATCCGTGACCGCAATACTATTGGCGGGAATTTAACCCCATACGCTACCATTTGAATTTTGAGCCGAGCCGATAAATGGTCTGTGTGGTGCGGTTCAAATGAGCAGCACTGTTTCATTACGCTTTTGGCACATAAACATTATATTGAACGTTTATTGACCTCTTGTCATTGTTTTGTCAAGGAAAATTATACTGCCATATTTATAGTTATAATTTTATCGCCCAACCCTAATGGGACCTCAGTTTTTAGTGGGGGATGTTGTGAAAACATGTGCAGCACATAGCACAATTGTATTACAGTTTATTCATTTTATTAGTTTTATCTCTCTGACCCTTAAAATTAAACAAATAAATTCTTATTGCAGTTTGGGTTCAATAAATTGTATTTTTGGACTGGGGATGACATTGAGACCCGAAAGTTATATAGTATAGTTTTAATTAAAAAAAATTAAGTGGTCAAAAAAAAATATTTCTCATGAATTTGCCTCTTTAAGATGCTTTTAGAGGTATGACTATATTACTTTCTTCTGCTGAACAAAAAAGAAGAAATTTTGAAGAATGTTGATAACCAAACAGTTTTGGTTACCATTTGCTTGATTTCATGGACAAAAAAAAATAAAGCATTTCTAAAAAATAGCTTCCTTTATGTTACACAGAATAAAGTAAGTCATACAGGTTTAGAACAGCATGAGGGTGAGTAAATGATGACAGAATTAGTTTTTTGGGTGAAAATAATAGGATTAAAAAATTAAGTCAACATGAAGTCACAATATTTACTGTTTTTAATATGCTTTCCTGTCTATCTTTGCATTGATGCATGTTATTCTAAATGTATACAAAGAAATTCTATCTGCAGCCATTCTAGCAGCTTTGTATACAGGGGTTACCAGGGTAACCGCTATATTTCTATTGTTCCATAAGCAATTGCATTTTCATTCAACCCACAACAAATTTTCACTTGACTTGCTGCGTACTTTGATTACATTACTTGGCCACTGCGGCACTGCCCCCACATATGTTTTGCTTTTTTATAGAAATAAAAACCATATTGTTCATTTGGGCAACGGATGCTAGATTTATAACCTGAAAGTGTCTGATTTGTTCCATAGCAAAGTGCAGCATGTCAATAAATCATAAATCCTTTGTCCAAAACGTGTTTTTGTCTTACCCTGATTAACTATGGTAAGCCTATTATAAGTGTTTATATTTTAGACCTGTCGGGATGGTTTTTGAGGGTGAGTCTCTCGCCTGTGCTTTTTGTCATATCCGTAAATAGAGAAAAGTTGCTCCGGCTACTTTGACGTGTGTATGGTGTAGGAGTGGCATATGTTAGTTGTCACAATGAGCAAGAAAGGTTGACATTGTCTTGGATTTTGGAGATGGTGAGAACTGAATTATTTGAAATGTTGTAAAGGCAAAGATTTTTTTAATAAACAGATAAATTGCCATATGTAGCTCTCTAACAGAGTTCATTGTAAAGCATTATCTATTGTGAAGGGTCATATTTATCCGCAGAGCCAAAGCACAACCAAAACAACTTTCTTCCACAAAATGCATGCAGTTTTGTTTTTTAAACGCTAGAGGTTAGTTCACCCAAAAATTTAAATTCTCTCATTTATTTACACACACTCATGTCGTTCCAAACCCTTAATGAGTAACTTAAAAAAAAAAAAGAAAGTCCAATAGAGAAATATGCAATGATGATGATGATAACTAAGTGATACTTTTAAACTAATATTAATATTAAATAATATTAAACTAAAACCGCCAGTAGGTGGCGTAACGAAACAGTGCTGCTCATTTGAACCGCACCACACAGACCATTTATCGTCTTGGCTCAACATTCAAACGGTAGCGTATGGGGTTAAATTCCCGCCAATAGTATAGCGGTCACGGATCAAAATATATTAAGCGTGAATCGAAAAATTAAAAGCGCATTTTAAAAAATAACCAGCGGTATACGTACCCCAGTTTGGGAACCACTGATATAAAGCAGTGGTTCCCAGCAGTGTCTCTTCAGAAAATTTGTACTAAACCGCTTAATTCATATGGATTAGTTTTTCAATCTCTTTATGAACTTTTTGAAGGGACAAAGTGGTAGTTGCGTAGTTGTCAATGGAGGGACAGAAAATATTTAATTTAAAATATCTTCATTTGTGTTTCGAAGATGAAAAGTCTTACGTGTTTGGAACAATACGAGGGTGAGTAAATTACTTCTTTTTTTTTTTTCTTCTTTTTTTTTGGGGGGGGGTGAACTAACCCTTTAATTGTATTTGTGCAGGTCTTAAAAAGGTCTTTAAAAAGCCTTAAATTTGATTTCAAAAACCCTGCAGATACCCTGAGATCTTTATTAGCACACGACAGGTGTTTGACAAATATTTGTGAGTTGAACCTGAAACAGGATCTGCTTTTCCACATTCCTAAAAATGATTTATTCGGTTTATAAGAAACATACTCTTTGGGAGAAATGGAAAAGGAAATGAAAGACTTGGATCTCAGTCGTTGTGTCTCGTCAGATGTCTTAGTAGCACACCTCATGTAGGATGTCCGTTTGGAGCACGGCCCAGAGAGTCTGGCAGGAAGGGAGCAGTTCCTCAGAGCTGTCACTGAGCTGCTTTCCTCACACGCCAGGCTCTGGCAGCAGGCGGCTGTGTCCGGCTGGCATACGTAACCAGATTAGACATGGATACACTTAGTCCCCTCAGGCTTGGGCATTTATTTTGCCGTGTGAGTCTATTTTCAGCCTGTTCTGCGGGTTTGTTAAGACACAAGCTGCTGTCACTATGAATAGTGGCGGGTGCAAAGCGAATTAGAGGTTTGTAATGATCTCCATCATATCCTGTTTAAAGAGGAGTGCACCCCAGTGTGGCGAACACTGGTGACACCTGGCAACTGCGCATGTGTCTCGATGATTGCAGCACTGAGTGTAATACTCTTCCAAGCATCTGTGTACATGACACAAAATGCTCTGCTGCCCTTGAAAATCAGTATGTGCATGGTTTTGCTTTCTTATATTCTTGTTTACAAGATTTATTCTCACATAATTCTTAGCAAAAATCTTTATCATTACCATAGTTTACGTTTAGTCATTTTGGTATTTTTGGTATCTATAGTGTCCAGACTTGGCTGGCTGTTTATTGTTTTTAAATGTAAATAAAATCTATAAATGAATATTAGCAAATTTAAATATTAAAGAAATATTATATATATTAATAAGTAAATATTAAAATATTGTCAAATATTTATTGAAAAAGTAATG
>RJVU01057856.1:734968-768349 GCA_003731715.1 Anabarilius grahami | reverse complement strand
GTTTTTTATATATATATTAGTTATTTATTTATTTATTTATTTATTTTATTTAGTACCTTACAATAATATGTACCACGATACCATGTACAACATATTGCATTTTTTTGTTGTATACATGTATTGTGTATATAATATTTAAATATATTTGTTTTTGTGGCACATGATTTGGCTACATAACTCTTTCTTATATATATATTTTTTTATCAATATGCACACAAACCCAAGCATGCCACTATTTATAAAACATACACGTACAGACAAATGTCACATTCATTATTATACATATGCACACACACATACACAGAGATCTCCAGGCACTCAGTGTCAATTAAGTAAAGAAATGGAAGGATTAATGAGAAATCGACAGTTTTCACACATGAGCTGTGCTGAGAGGTGGATCAAAAGACCATTTTAGCGCTCAGCATTTCCTCCCCCTACTGTAATAGCTTCATCATATCACTGGAGGAATGATTGTGAGCAGCCTGTAATTAATTTCACAGATGAGTTGCTCACAGGGTGTATCCTTGCCCCTCTGCAGCTGCATACACACAAAGCTTTATGTGTGTGATTGCAGGTATGTTGAGAAAGGACACGGTCAGCGTATTGACATATGAACTTCAGGGGGCAAAGAATGACAGAAATGAAAGAGTGACTTTGTGTATCTCTGGAGGTCAAAGGCAGAAAGGATGACCGAAGTTAAGTGTTAAGGTTAATGTTAATGAGTGCTTTTAATGGCATCTGTACATTCACCAAAGATAATGTAGGACACAGTCATCTTTATACTTCAAGGAACCATGTGGTCGATAAAGGGCAATTGTTGTTTGTCAACATTTCATGCACCATACCTCCTGCTTCTGTACAGGAAGTTTACACTAGCAGAGATTATTATAGTGAGCAATGCTGAGCTCAGTGCTATCAAGTACATTTTGTTTAAGATTGCACTGGAGAGATGACCAATATTGCTTTATATGCTGCCCTATTCAATTTTCTCAATGTAAATATATCTGAGTAGCCAAATGGCAACATACTATTTTTAATTTTCATTTATAGATAATGGCATCAATTATATGGTTGTATTAATTTTTTTTGGAAGTGTTTGCCATGCAAAAATTGTATATATGCATAAATGACACAATTATGATTTGTATTTCTTTTTCAGACAAAAACAGCACCGCAATATTTTATGGAAAGAGCAGAAAGAATGCACAGTTAGCTCTTTTAGATTTATTTTAAGACTGCATGGTAATGAGCAAACTAATATTATTTCTCACTTCAGCTTCTTGCTGATTCAGTGGATATTTTCTCCACACTGTCACTTGTCATATCGGATGCAGTGAAATGCATAAAATATAAACACCTCTCAGTACCACTGAAGTGCACACAATGTCTGTATTATTATCTGTATCCATTAGTCATATTACATAGTCACAACAGAAATCGCAACGAAAAAAATAGTAAAATAGTATGGATTATTCAGCGGTTTCTTTGGTTGCGGTCACATTAAGCTATGAGCATGTGGAATTACTTTGGACCCTGCAGCTCTTAAAGGGATAGTTCACCCAAAAATGAAAATAATCCCATGATTTAGCCTACTCACCCTCAAGCCATCCTAGGTGTATATGACTACATGATCTTCTTTCAGACAAACACAATCGGAGTTATATTAAAAAATATCCTTGCTCTTTCAAGCTTTATAATGGTAGTGAATGGCGCTCCTGATTTTGAAGTCCAAAAAATTGCATCCATCCATCATAAAAGATATCCACATGGTTCCAGGGGGTTAATAAAGACCTTCTGAAGCAAAGCGATGGTTTTTGTAAGATAAATATCAATATTTAAATCTTTATAAACTATAATAACTACAGTGGTATGCGAAAGTTTGTGAACCTCTTGCAGAATCTGTGAAAATGTGAATAATTTTAACAAAATAAGAGAGATCATACAAAATGCATGTTATTTTTTATTTAGTACTGTCCTGAGTAAGATATTTTACATAAAAGATGTTTACATATAATCCACAAGACAAAAAAGTAGCTGAATTTATTAAAATATCTCCATTCAAAAGTTTGGGAACCCTTGATTCTTAATACTGTGTGTGGTTACCTGGATGATCTATGACTGTTTTTTTGTTTTGTGATGGTTGTTCATGAGTCCCTTGTTTGTTCTGAGCAGTTCAACTGAACTCTGTTCTTCAGAAAAATCCTCCATGTCCTGCAGATTCTTCAGTTTTCAAGGATTTTTTGCATATTTGAACCCTTTACAGCAGTGACTATATGATTTTGAGATTCATCTTTTCACACTGAGGACAATTGATGGACTCAAACACAACTATTAAAAAAGGTTCAAACATTCACTGGAAATGAATGAAAGGAAACACGGTGCATTAAGAGTCTGGAGGTGAGTCTGCAAGGGGTTCCCAAACTTTCGCATACCATTGTAGCTAACGGCCGTACGCATTGAGTTACACCAAAAGAGTAACCTCTGACCTGACGCAATGACGAACGTGGATACGCAGATGATAGAGCAAAACAAAACATCGGTCATGAATTATTTAGAAGTCTAAAACGAGAAAATACTTTTACTTGAGTAAAAGTACAGATACCCTAATCAAATATGACTCAAGTAAGAGTATTAAGTACTACTTTTCCATGTTACTTCAATAAATTACAAAAGTACTTGATTTTTAATGTACTTGCATATTAAAAGTAAAAAGTACTGATTGAAGAACCATTTTTTTTTTTACATTTAGCGCTAGTCAGACTAGTGATTAGTAGGGGTATGTGATATTAATATTTCTCGTCGAGGTGAAAAGCTGTCTCGCGATATCAGCATGATGGAGTTGAGTTTGTGGCAAAACCTTTTACAGTGCTTGCACTATATTGTTCTGTCTTTTACTGCACATGATAATTAAATAAATATATATGCATTGCGGGTTTTAGAGTGAAGCGTGACGCTTTAATTGTTTACATTACATGCTCTGTTCACAGTAAATGCTGCTACCTCCACACAGTCTCTGCATTGTTAATACATTTTATGGCTGTGTCCGAAATCGCATACTCTGAGTAGGTACTTATTCTGAATAAGTAATTACTTCACAACCACTAAAAAAGTATGTTCTATCTAGTACGATTGTGTGTAGTATGAATGTTATCTGGACGTAGTATATTTGCCATGTTGTAATTATCATGTGACCTACCAGTGTCAGTTGTGTCCAATACTGACTGCAATACCGGAGGCTGCACTTTTAGGACTGCAACAGTTTCCGGACTGCAACAGTTTCCGGACTGCATTTCTAGGACCCTATTTTTTTGTGACGGTGCCATCTGTACTCCTACAAAGGAGACCTAATTCAAACTTTTTCCTCCTTATTTTTAACATAAGAGCAGGAATGGCCATTTAAAACTTAATTACATAAATTAGTTTAGATATATTTTAACAGGGTTACCAACAGGTATGTAGGTTTAGGGCTAGGGGTTGGTTAGGACAATATATCAATTAAATTTAATCAATAGCATTACCAACGGGTAGGTTTAGGGCTCTAGGGGTTGGTTAGGACAATATGCCAATCAAACTCAATCAATTAAACAACTAAATCATTGCTATGGTCCTAAAACTGCGGCCCTGAAAATGCAGCCTCCGGTATTGTAGGTACATGCTAATCGTTGCGTCACTTCACTGCTATTCACAAATCCTCTCCCATGGCCTCATGGGATAGTGAAGTGTCCATCACTATGTACTTCAGAATCTCGCTGGAAGAAGTGGGTCATCCGGGTACTTTTTGCCTATTCTTTTATAAGTACTGTGAATTTGGACATACTTTTTTTTTGTCACACAATGTTTTTCACCTACTTTATAGTAGGGAAGTATGCAATTTTGGATGCAGCCATATGCCGCAAGTTTGGGCTGCTTATAACGTTCATCTGGGAAAGCGATGTGGGTCATTTCACCAGATTTGTAACATAAATCATTTACAAACCTACGCCAACACAGGAGAAAACATCAATATGTTTCTAAATATGCAAACTGTTGTTCGTCAAGATTTCACAATAAAAGTTTAAACCCTCGTTCTGAGTTTGTATGTTTTGATGTACACATGTTCTTGTCCAAGAAATTACAGTGGCTGTAGCATTTCGCAAACAAGTAGCCAAATATTAAAGGTTAAGGTGACAATTGAATTAAATGTTGTTTGGCCAATATTAAAACAAGAATTTGATCATGCTGTAAAGTGAAACAACAACAATCACCGCCCTCTGCAGGCATTTGTTATAATACATAATGTATATGAGTTGATTGTTTGTTTATATTGTGTATGTTACATTTTGTATTTTAACAGTGTTGTTCAATAAAACTATACGATTACTTGCTTTTGATACTTTATTTGAACCAATTATTATTGTCTCATTGTTACTATATGTATTTTTAAGTCATTTTAAAGGATTGTTGTTCACTTTTTTATTACCACAAAAAAATATATATTTCTGATTAATAGTCATAATAATAAAAAGATTACTCGATTGCCAATTTAATCATTAGTGACGCCCTGGATTAAAATGTTTCAAAATACACCTGCATTGCATTTTGTGACTTTCAGTCAAAAAAAAGACGTATATTTCGTCATTGAAGATTTCTTAAAAAGAGTTAAAATATTGTCTTCTCGTTCCCGTGAACCCAATATTGTGTATCGTCTTGTGAACTATATGTATTGTCACACGTTAGTCAGCACTAATAAGAAAGATTAGTGCAGATATTGCATATGTATTGATCTGCAAATAAGCAAATTTGACTACCAAAACGTATATTATACACAAAACATGAAACTTTAATATAGTAAAATATCAATTCAAGTGTGTAAACAGGTAAAATGATAAACAAATACCGTAGTATTTTAAAAATGAGGAGAAAATAGATTTGTGTAGCTAAATATGTGGCTACAATACTTAAGAACAGCTGCAATTGGATCGGTCCGATTCACAAATTAATCATTCAGTGTGATTTGTGAACCAATTCATCAGCTTTTTGTTTTTTGTTATTTTGTTTGTTAAGCTTTTTACAATGCAGATTGTGTCAAAGCAGCTTTACAGTGATAACAGGAAAATAATTTTGGCTGCACAGCAGCTCTAGAAGAAAATGGTGTCATTGTTTAGTTTAAGTAAATTCAGTATTGATTCATTCCATTGTAAAATCATTAGTTATTAAGTTAGTTCATTTATCTATACAGCAGCTCTGGAGAAAACAGTGATGTCATCGTCCAGCTTAGTTCAATTCGCATAGAATGGTATCAGTGCAGGCAGATCAAAAACATTGTTGAATATCAAGTTGAATGTCAAGTGTCCCCAACTAAGCAAGCCAGATGCAACAGCGGCAAGGAACCCAAACTCCATCAGGTGACACAAATGGAGAAAAAAAAAAAAACCTTGGGAGAAACCATGCTCAGTCAGGGGGCCAGTTCTCAGAACTGGCCAACAACAAACAGTGCATGATTATGATTCAGGCACTGTTTTGGGTTATAAGTCAGATTGGGATCAGAACAGTCAAATTATTTAATCCAGTTCCATCTGGTTGAAGATCAGATTCATTGATTCACAGTTTTGTTGAGGATCTGTGCCACTGGCTGTCATGTCTATGAGGCCTTCACAAGGGATAGTTGACACAATCTAACTGACATTTCAGGGATATGTTGTGGTCGTGTCTAGGCGCAGGTCCTCTATCTGATCTGGATACATCCCGGATCTGGCTGACTATGCTAAACCTCGGGATAAACAGAGAGACTAATATTAGCGTAGATGCCATTCTTCTTATGATGAAACGAGTACATCGGGTGTCATAGGGTGTTCATTCAAAAGAATCAGCTCGTTCATGAATTGGACTTTGCTATTGCATCTCAGAGCAGGTGTCGATTTCTTCAGCTTGAAATAACGAGGAATGATATGTTTTTAGATACTTTTTTAATCCTGAAAGAGAAATGATTTTTGCCATAGCAGTCTTCAGACAAAGATATATAATAACTTCAAACACATACATAAAACCTTTTAGGTAGTAAACAGAATTACTGCTGATTTAAAAAGATATGTGTGCTGCATGTTTTCGGTGGATGAGCAAAAATATGAGTGAATTATAATATCATCCCTTTGTTTTGGTTTCTGTCTTCCCAAACCAGTTAATGTTAGTCTTGAGAGAGCTTATACAGCTAGCGCATGTTCTAGTATCATATTTTTTTTGTATTTGTTTTATTTTATGTGGTCATCGTTTTCAGGCATTTACCTCCTCCACTTTATTAGGAAGCACAAAGTAATAGCACATTCCCTTAAGCACAGTAGTTACATTTCCTGTACAGCTCTTTAATATATGAACAGAATTGCTTTTCATCACACGCTCCGCAATATCATCCTCGGGTCCATCTTCAAATTGGATAATCTGATGCTCTGGAATGCAGTGCACACAAGTGCCTTCTTCCTCCCGCTCTCTCACTGTACAATGTGAGGATGCCTATGGAAAACAGTATTGACCTTTGGTGCCATGTCAGCAGCATTTTGTATCTGCCTCATGGGCACACTGATGCGCCACTCTTTGCTTCTCCTGCACGTTAATGATGGACGCAGCGATCCTTGACCACATTCTGCTTGCCCTCCCTGCTCGGCCTGTTTAATGATGCGACATCTGCCTCGCTTCTCCCGAAGCGCACAACCTCCCAGTGGCTCTCCACCGATCATGGCTCACTGGCCACAAGGAAAATAGCCCATCATGGAATGCAGACAGGGTAATGGGATACAACGATCCACAGAAAAACCAATTAATCATTTAAAAGTTAATAGATTAATTGAGTTCTTTGTGACATCTTTAAAGGAAGCCCTTATGAAAAAGCAGCACACTTTAGCATAGTTTTAAAAAGAATTTACTTATTATGGAAATAAGAGTATACTTAAAGTGTTCACCCAAAAATGAAATTTCTGTCATTAAGCACTCACCCTCATGTCGTTCCAAACTCCGTAAGACCTTCGTTCATCTTCGGAACACAAATTAAGATATTTTTTGATGACATTCGAGAGGTTTCTGAACCACACATCAGCAGCAATGTCATTACACCTTTCAAGGCCCAGAAAGGTAGTAAAGATATCGATAAAATAGTCCACTTTACCACAGTGGTTTAACCTTAATGTTATGATACGAAAGGTGCAATGATGTTGCTGCCTATGTGTGGTTCAGAAACCTCTACTAAACTAACCCTTTAAGTGTGATCTGTAATGTTTTCGGACACCTAATTGCATATTATTTACAATGAAATGAAATTGTATTATAGTTTAAATTTATATTAAATGCAATAAGTTGAGTAAAACTTAAGTGTTTGTTTTGACCCACTTTAGTATGGCTTAAGTACATCTTTATATGTAATTTCATAATTCTATTGTCTGTTGAAATAGGGTTAAAGTGTACTGCCAAATCTACAAGCATTTATGGTAAACAAAAATATATTTTAAAGTCATTTCTATTGAAACTTGTATGTCATAAATTTGTAATTGCATATTTGTAATGATAAAGTTGCAATTTAGTGCATTTAAATGTAATACTAAATATTACACTACAGTTAAAATTATAATCAAGAATTTTACATTTTAGGCAAAACATCAAAATAAGTGTACTTTAAATTGTGACAAAAGGTTATTAAAACAATGATTTAAATGATTTAAAATGTACTTATTGTAATTATAATGTAATTAATGATCATAATGTAATTATTCATACCAAAGTGTATTTAAGTGTTAAACAATGTCTTGAAAGTAATCTCTTTAAGTACACTTAAGTGGCCTTTTATTTTATTTAAAATAGTTTTTTGCATGTACAGTTTTACAAAAAATAAAGTATAATTTGTAAAACTGTACATGCAGATAATATAATTTTAAATGAATTTTGAAGTACACTACAAGAGCACATTTAATACAATCAAGCACACTTCTTTTTCACAAGGAAGAGTTTGCCCAGAAATGACAATTCTGTCATTATTTACCCAACCTTGTGTTGTTCCAAACCCATTTTATTCCTTTGTGGTACACAAAACAAGAATGTGTTTTTTTTTTTTTCCTCCTTAAAATTAAAAGTCAATGGGGGAATGTTATTTTGGATATAATTGACTTTCACTGTGTGGGGAAAAAATTAATTAATTTTTCATAATAGCAGAAGAAAGTCATTCATATGGGTTTGGAACAACATGAGGGTGAGAATGGCAGAATTTTCATTTTGGGGTGAACTCTCTTTAAGTTGAAAATTGTGAATTTGTTTGATTTTTTTTTTTTTTCACCATGTAGAAATGGTTTCAACAATGGTTTTTAAATGCAAAAAAGCATCTGAACCATATAGTTAAATATGCATCTGGACGTTTTGCTGAATCTTATTGAGTTTAACTTTCGGCCCTTATCGCTTAAGCTTTGTTTAATGTCCATTAAAGCACAGTCAATGAGCTCTTTAGCCAGATGTAATCAATCCCTTACTGGGTGACCTTTCCTCGTCCCATTAAACTAGCGAGCACTTACCTTAAATCCATGGATGAGTTAAATAAGCCAAGTGAGGGCCCACCAGTCCTCTTTGTAAATATATAGCTTAATATCATCCCCTCCTATATCAGTTCCTCAATGTGAATATGGTAAAAGGAAGTCATGGGGAGATTAATGGGATGGCTCAATTGTCTCTATTTCAATCATCTTCCCTTTGTATCCCTTTTTCTGCAGCCTGTCTCTGTCCCTATCCAGCTGCTTCCTTAGTAACTTGGCCATTCACTTAACGGAGCCTTTTAATCAGGGGCCATTTGGAGCAGCAAAAGCTCTATGAGAGATGGGCAGCTTGGACTATTGTGCCTAAACTGAATGACTCCCAGGAGGTTAAACTCGAGGGGACATAGCAGTTTGTCATACAATGGGGCTCAAATTGAACGAAAGTGCAATTGAACCTTGTTCTACCCAATTAGGATTTGAGGAATAGAAGATATTGATGGTAGGACATGCCACTAGACAGATTTTCAAACCAGTGATTTGTGTTTCCTGTCATGTTGTGTAATATTTGGTCAGGCTGAGGTGGAATGTTATAAGATTAAGATTTATTTATTTTTTATTTTTTTTGGAAAGAAATTAATACTAATCAATACTAGGAAATGTTATTAAAGGGATAGTTCACCCAAAAATGAAAATTTGATGTTTATCTGCTTACCCCCAGCGCATCCAAGATGTAGGTGACTTTGTTTCTTCAGTAGAACACAAATGATGATTTTTAACTGCAACCATTGCCGTCTGTCAGTCAAATAATGCGAGTGAATGGGAACTTGATCAATAAGAGTCGAAAAAACTTGCATAGACAAATCCAAATTAAACCCTGCGGCTCGTGACGACACATTGATGTCCTAAGACACGAAACGATCGGTTTGTGCGAGAAACCGAACAGTATTTATATAATTTTTCACCTCTAATACACCACTATGTCCAACTGCGTTCAGCATTCGCTTAGTGAGGTCTAAGCGAGGCTCCACTCATTGAAGGATAAGCGCAAGACATCACTGCCATTGTCAGAGCGCGATATATTTTTTATAAATACAATTATTTAACTTAAATCCTGTACTGGAGCACTAGTTTTGTACTTTTGACTGAATTGTTTGCTTGTGTTTGTCTTTTATAATGGCTATTGTTAATTTAAATATTGTTCAAAAAATATTTTTATATAAGTAATATGCCGTATTTGGGGAGACAGGGTCCGTCAATAGTATCAGTGAAAGTTACATTATTACGGTATTAGACTCTCTTTATGAGTGAGTCAGAAGTTTTTTTAGCGCTGTGGGAACTTTTTAAAAGGACAAAGACAAAGATGTTGCATTCCTCTGCGAATTTTCAAACTGATTTTTTTAAATAATTTTTTTAATAATGGATATAATATTATGGATATCGACCTGAAGAGTGAATACTATATCAGATGCAGGTACTCGTTTAGTCGATCTCTCTCTCTCTCTCTCTCTCTCTCTCTCTCTCATAATACCATAATACTTGACTCTACATAATACAATAAGCTTCAATGAGGTGACTCAACGTTCCTTCATTACTAGTTCTGAAGTGACGTTATAAAATTAGTAACGGAGGCTTTGGCTCAACTTTTAAACTGTCAACTTGAGATTTGAATCCTTGGCAGAAGGAAGTAGTTCTGCACAAAGATGGTTTTTAAAGACACTCCGTTGTTGTTGTTATTTCTTTAAACACTTGTATCATCAAACTGTTGTATAAACGCAATAATATCACACTCGTAGCCGTGCGATACAGCTACTCNGTTATATTGCAGCCATTTGCTAAAATCATTTAAGTTCATTTTTTTTCCTCATTAATGTACACACAGCACCCCATATTGACAGAAAAACAGAATTGTTGACATTTTCGCAGATTTATTAAAAAAGAAAAACTGAAATATCACATGGTCCTAAGTATTCAGACCCTTTGCTCAGTATTTAGTAGAAGCACCCTTTTGATCTAATACAGCCATGAGTCTTTTTAGGAAAGATGCAACAAGTTTTTCACACCTGGATTTGGGGATCCTCTGCCATTCCTCCTTGCAGATCCTCTCCAGTTCTGTCAGGTTAGATGGTAAACGTTGGTGGACAGCATAGGCGCCGATTTATGTTTCTGACGGTGGGTGCCCAGTGCTCCACATCACCCCCCCCATTACATCCATATTATATTAGATAAATCTGCACACAGTATTTGTGTTCCCTAATGGTCTCGTGGTAGAATTTTTGTTAATAGAGTCAGAGGTTCAGCCAAGCTCTAATTATCACTGGTTCGAATCTGCCCTCATATATTTTTTTTTTCCTCATAAAGTTAAAAGAAGTTCATTAATGTTTGCATATAAAGAGCAGTGTGCATTTTATTGATTTCCCTGGAAAAAAAGAGTTAAGCGATAGATTGACGCGCATGAGCCACAAAGTTCCTCAGCATGATTTCAAAAACAACACGTTTCAACGCTAGTTCGCTTCTTATTTAACTAAAATCAACGTCAACTGGATGTTTCATTTGCATTATATCCGTGCATCAAGATGACAATTTTGACCCAAAAGCGTGCGCATGTATCTGATCAAGAGCAGAGCCATTTGTGCTCGCGCATCATTTGGATGCACTCTCGACGTTTGCCATTAAAATATTGCCATAGAAACAGCCTTAAATAAACAATAAAAAAGGGTGAAGATTGTGTTTGAAAGCTCCAATCGATTTTTTTATTGGTTAAAATCAATGGAGAATATCTCGTATTTTCCACGGGATCGGCGCCTATGGTGGACAGCCATTTTTAGGTCTCTCCAGAGATGCTCAATTGGGTTTAAGTCAGGGCTCTGGCTGGGCCATTCAAGAACAGTCACGGAGTTGTTGTGAAGCCACTCCTTTGTTATTTTAGCTGTGTGCTTAGGGTCATTGTCTTGTTGGAAGGTAAACCTTCGGCCCAGTCTGCGGCCCTGAGCACTCTGGAGAAGGTTTTCGTCCAGGATATCCCTGTACTTGGCCGCATTCATATTTCCCTCGATTGCAACCAGTCGTCCTGTCCCTGCAGCTGAAAAACACCCCCACAGCATGATGCTGCCACCACCATGCTTCACTGTTGGGACTGTATTGGACAGGTGAAGAGCAGTGCCTGGTTTTCTCCACACATACCGCTTAGAATTAAGGCCAAAAAATTCTATCTTGGTCTCATCAGACCAGAGAATCTTATTTCTCACCATCTTGGAGTCCTTCAGGTGGGCTTTCATGTGTCTTGCACTGAGGAGAGGCTTCCGTCGGGCCACTCTGCCATAAAGCCCCGACTGGTGGAGGGCTGCAGTGATGGTTGACTTTCTACAACTTTCTCCCATCTACCGACTGCATCTCTGGAGCTCAGCCACAGTGATCTTTGGGTTCTTCTTTACCTCTCTCACCAAGGCTCTTCTCCCCCGATAGCTCAGTTTGGCCGGACGGCCAGCTCTAGGAAGGGTTCTGGTCGTCCCAAACATCTTCCATTTAAGGATTATGGAGGCCACTGTGCTCTTAGGAACCTTAAGTGCAGCAGAAATTTTTTTGTAACCTTGGCCAGATCTGTGCCTTGCCACAATTCTGTCTCTGAGCTCTTCAGGCAGTTCCTTTGACCTCATGATTCTCAGTTTTACATGGCCTTTCTTTAGTTTCTCTGTGGATGAATGTTATTGCCGATTATTGCTCGGAGATATCACATCAGTGGTTTATAAAATAGCCAGGCATGTATGCCATGCGAGACGGCGTAATGAATAGTGTTTACACAAAATGATTTGTGGCAGAATATAAATTTGCATAATGCCAGACATTTCCACATGGAAGTATCCAAGTCGTTTACTGCTGCTTCCAATCAGGGAGGGGAAGACATTTCTCTTAATTTATTCTCTCTTCCTTCCCTTCATAGCTTCTCCATCATTTACATTTCACACTCTGTCGACCCTAAAATTTCCACGTTCCTCAGCTCTTTACATTCTGCTCATGTCTGCGTAAGAGCTGGTATTCTCTCTAGTGTTCATATGTGCGTGTGCAGGAAAGGAAAATGGGAATGATTTTGGAGTGTGCACATACTGGCAGGCTGTCAATCTCATCCCATCACTGTCTCGCTGGGCTCTTTGAGCACTTGGTGTTGGGGGGCTGCAGTTGATTGATTTGACAGGTGGTCTTCTCTGTTGAGCTCTTCGAGGGTACAGCTTTGGCAGAAATTGTTGCCTTTTGGAAGGCGAGTGACACCTACTGCAGTCAAGCCTATCCCTAGAGTTTGGATAGGTTTGTAATATTACGCATCCTTGTACTTAAAGGGTTAGTTCACCCAAAAATGAAAATAATGTCATTTATTACTCACCCTCATGTTGTTCTACACCCGTAAGACCTTTGTTCATCTTCGGGAACACAAATTTAAGATGATTTTGATGAAATCCGATGGCTCAGTGAAGCGAATCTTTTGTTTTGAATCAGTGATTCGGATCGCGTATCAAACTGCTGAAATCACGTGACTTTGGCGCTCCGAACAACTGATTTAGAATAAAAGATTCTTTAAGCTTCGAAGCAGCGCTGGGGCAGTCAACGCTGCCCCATGATTTTTATTAATTAATTTCACTACTTAATCGCTAAATTATAATAATCCACAAGGAGGTTGTAACGTCACTGTTTTTGAAATAATTTAACTCAGATTCTTTGCTAGTAGAGAGACATTGCACAGACGCACATATCTCTCTGTCTCTCTCTCGATAGGCTAATTCAATAAAATAAATGTAACCTTACAACACTACTTTGTCTCTGTGTCTGATTTAAAGACATGGACAAAATGCTAGATCTAACGAGTGGTAAGCTGAAGAAAATAACCGTCATTTTACATTTTGACAAGCTTTAACTTGTCAATACTGGCAAATGAGCATGGTCTAAGCAAGCTAATCCATGGCTAGCTGTGCATTAAATGATTTTATTGCACGACTTGGTGGCAAAGAACCACCCATCACAAAGCGGAGGGTGGTTGCCCGCGCGGAGTGCATTCAAATTGTTTATCCCTTATGTATACAACCATAAGATGCAAGCTGTGCGCTGAGGAAAACGCGTCTCAATCGCATTAAACAATTAGGGCAAGCCATGTAGTTTTGTGATTTTAGTTTTAAGTTTGATTGTACACTTATTCGGCAGCAGCTCACTCTGTGTCCTTCGTTATTTCTCAGATGTGTTCGCAACATCATATATATCATACAACATCGATATAAATAATATTGTCCCATCCTGGGGGGAAAACTTGGAGTTTGCTCTGCACACAGAGAAGTTCTGCACGTGCAGTGGTTAAAACAACACTGTATTCCTTTGGTATGCATGCGTAACAAACAGAAAGACCCGTACCAAAAATGTATGGCGCGAATACGTGTACATTCACACCCCTAATGTTTATCAGTTAAAATTTAAATTACAGAGCATTAAAGTAATCACAATATATTGATGTTTTGTTTTGTTTTATGCTTTGTGTTGTACTTTGGTTTTGTTTTTTGGTTTGATATCTTTGGTCTGCACTCTGCAGTATTATAACCAAACTATTTTAATTGGCAACTATTTTTATTTAAAAATAAAGAAATTGCCAGACCATAATGTGTCTGAAATGTCACTTAACTTGATAGTGAATACATCTTTTCTTGTAGAAAGCATGACACTCGCAAACATGCTGTTGTACTAAATATCAGCACTCGTGATATTTCTTTAATTTCACTGGTGTTGTTCAAAAGGTATTTAAGAGAGAGCTGTTTATTCAAGCTACTTTGAATAGATGAGATTACCTGAACAGTTCCTGGAATTACACATGACATTGCCTTACTGTGAAAACACATTACTGGCTCATGTGAAATAAAAAGCCTTATGTTGTTGTGCTGAACCAGTATCAATACGATCTGTCTTTGTCCCTGCTCAGCGAACGTTAAATTTAAACTGCAATCACGGGTCAATCTCTCATGCCCCATAAATCCATGAGCACCCATCGCTTAATTGAATTGCCTGGTTTTGAGAACCCAAGGCAAGTCTAGCTCTCCCTGTGTCCTTTATCTCTCATCATGGGGTCCAAATGGAAATGCACCAGGTTTTTTAGCTGCAGAGGATGGTACATCTTGTCCAACTCATCCTCCCCCTCTCTCTCTCTCTCTCTCTCTCTCTCATATATATATATATGTGCTCATTACGACTAGGTGGTGTGACAATGTGTAACGTGTGTCAGTATAAATGTCAACAAATATCCGATCCTGCTGTCTGCTATGTTATATCCTCACTCCTCAGCATGATTTTGACACCACCAAGAAAAAAATAGTATTCTGTTTCTCAAAATGATAAACACAATACAATTGTACCTTACTGGTTATCTGCCAATTATTAGTTGTTGTTTTTTTAATCATATCAGAGGATGTTGAATTGTGAACAATTATTTCCCAACTTTTTTACCTTTGTGTTATGCAAGCGCATACATGCAGTTAATATTTTAAAACACCAAAAATGTATTAACACTGTTTCATGTAATCTCTAGCAAATCTCAAAATGATGAATATCCACTTTTCATACTATACATTTATAATGTTGAGATGCATAAATTGACTTGTAGCATTAAACATTATTTTAGTTTCCAGTGTTTTATTTTAATTTAGACAAAATAGTATAGAATTTAAATATCGGCCATTTAAAAGTTATCGGCTATAACATGAATAATTGGCTTGTTTTGGATCCCTAATGAATAAAGTGTGTATGTATGTGTATATACACACACACACACGCAAGATACATACATATATATTTTATATATATTTTTATATTTTATAACCCATTTTAATTTTAATTTCCAGCAAAACCGTATCATGATATATACTGTTACTGTGAAATGAAATGACTCCTACTGTGATGTTGTTCTTACCACCCACCCCAAAATGCTCATGCATGTCATTGTAATGAAATAAGAATGCGAATGTCAGCCTCCGTCTCGTGTAGCACTCTAATTGTAACCTCCTGATTGTGCTGCCAGTCATCGTCAGGCTAAAAATAGGCGGCTTTTTCCAAAGCGGGAAGCCAAGAGGTATGGGCCTTTATGTGAGTGTGTGCGTGTGTGAGGGCACTCACCCAGAAAGTGAAAGGGGGTAAAAATGAGTAGAATGCAATGAGACAGATTGTCTGTCACCTTGTGCATGAATGTAAATAAAACCTGTGGTAGTGACTGCTAGATCCACAGACTTCCAAGCACACAGATGTGTGGATACATCTAGTTTAATCTGAAACGCTATTGCAGGAGGTCAAAGGAGGGCCTAGAAGGGAAGAGAATGATGAAAAGGGAAATGGACAATGGTGAAAAAATTTTAAATGCTGGAGCTGTGAGAAGTCATAGTCAACAAGCCAACTGTGTCTAAAGAAAAACCCAGTGCATTGTGTGATTTATTTATAGGCAAACACACAAACACGTGTGGAATATACAGAATTAGTGCTAGGCAATTTATTTGCAATATATTTCATAATTGTTTTGACAGTTTAATATTAGCATTTATTGTGGATATTAACAGATTATCGAGAAAAAATTATAACAATAAGGAAGGATGGGGACCTGGATCTATCCGTCGGTTGTGGATTGTATGGAAGCAGATCTGAATGTGAGCTTGCAGTCGATTTATAAGAAAGGAGTGGAAATGATGAAATGATTAGAGAAGTCCAGCAAACATCACTAAAGAAAAGTCTGTCATTTTCTGGAAGGCCTAGTTAAAGCATATATTGTGATTTTAAAAATCATGAAAACATTTTCATGAACATTTTCAAGGTGATTTCTTTCATCCTTAGTTTAAAGTTGTTTTTTCTTTCATAAGTATAACAGGATTAAAACTTAGCACTGTTGAAATGTACTTCACAAGCTTTAAAATGTTTTAGTAAACATAAATTAATATTTATTAATTTAAAGGGTTAGTTCAACCAAAAATGACAATTCTGTCATTAATTACTCACCCTCATGTTGTTCCATATCATAGCATTAAAGGTCCCATTTTTCGTGGTTTTTTGAAGCTTTGATTGTGTTTATAGTGTGCAATATAACGTGTTCATGTTTCGCGTGTAAAAAAACACAGTATTTTTCACATAATTTACTTATCTGTATACCGCTGTTTCCACTGTCATAAAAACGGGCTGATGACTTCCTTGTTCTATAAAGTCCCTCCTTCAGAAATACGTAACGAGTTCTGATTGTGCCAGCGGTTCCTGTGTTGTGATTCGACTGCAGCTTACACTCTCTACAAACGCAACTCTTGCTCTTCTCAGTGGGAGCGCAACAAGACCACGCCCCCTTTTTTTGTGTATTCCTGTGGGCGGAGGTTAGTCAAAAAACTGTTTTAGTGACGTCATTAAAGAAGGAAGTAGAGGGATGTAGTCCAAACTGGCCGTTCGATGTAGGCGACTTCTGTTAAATAAAATATCTCGCTTGTCATTGAACTTTGAGCTTTAAAATTTTACACATTTTATTTATACTCTAACAACAACATTACACACTAACTAAAGTTTGAAACATGGGATCACGAAGAACGGGACCTTTAAGGTTAAGGTTCACTGTAGTCACATGAACTGTTTTGAATACTGTTTTTAGTAGCTTTCTGGGCATTGAAAGTGTTAATTATCTTGCTGGCAATGCAGGCCTCACTGAGCCATCGGATTTAATCAAAAATATCTTAATTTGTGTTCTGAAGATGAACGAAGGTCTTACGGGTGTGGAACGACATGAGAGTGAGTAATTAATGACAGAATTTTCATTTTTGGGTGAACTAACCCTTTAATTTAATTATTAAATCTAAACCTTGTACTCGTTTAGTGACTGAAAAACGTACCATTATAATTTGAATTAGTTTATTCTAAACATTTTGAATTTATCTATATATCTGAATTTTATTCAGCAAGACTGATTGATCAAACGTGACGGTAAAGACATTTATAATGTTATAAAAGATTTCTATTTTAAATAAATGCTGTACTTTTGAACTTTCCATCACAGGTTCCACAAAAACCAGCAAAAACTGTTTTCACCTTGATAATAAGAATAAATGTTTATTAAGCAGCAAATCAGCATATTAGAAAGATTTCTGAATAGGGGTTAAATGGATTGTAGTTGTTCCGTGATCCATATGGAACAGGCACCATGGTCTATACTAGATTGGCATGCATGTGATTTGTGGATTAATTGCAAAGTTTAACCATCATAGAGTAAAAATTTATCTTTTGCACATTTTGTCTTGCCAGTTTACACATTCAAGCAATTTAAAAACCATTCTAATGCAAGAAGAGACGAAAGAGAACTCAATTCAGTACTTGTGCGCTGTTATCTGTGTATACAGCTGTGAACACTGAATTGATTCCTCTTTTGCATCTCCTTGCACTTGAATGTACACATACACACAAAATTATGTCAAAATACCCATCTCGGCAAGTATTCTCATATACCCAGTCGGTTATGTCTTAAGGGAATGTAAACAGTTGAGAAAGAAATTGAATGTGTATCATTATATTGGATCCATGGATTTAGTCTTGAAGTGAAAGCAGCCTATAAATACCTGCTGATGTCTATGCCATTAATGTTAATCAAACAACAAAATACAGTTTTAAAAAAGATGAATCTGTATTTAATTTATACAGTGAGCACTATAGTGTTATTTTACATTTAGGACTAATTACACTTCGGAACCCGAATACTGAATGTTATATTGTATTTAACATAACCTCCACCCCAATATTTTTTTATTTTTTTTATACAAAAAATTATCCGATCCGTTGAAGCACTATTTCTGAAGGATCATGTGACACTGAAAACTGGAGTAATGATGCTAAAGATTCAGCTTTGCCTTCGCAGGAATAAATTACAGTTTAAAGTATATAAAAATAAAAGAGTTGTTTTAATTTGTAATACATTTTCACAATATTACTATTTTACTGTATTTTTGATCATATAAATGTAGCCTTAGTGAGCACAGACTTTCATAACATACAAACAAACTATTTTTGTTTTATATTTATTTTGATATTCACAAATCTTGTATAATCATCTTTTTCCCTAATGGCTCACTCACAAGTGTATATGCATGTTTATATGTCTGCCCTTCAAAGTGCCGCAGGGAATAGATGAGCCTAAATCTAACATGAAAGACCTGTAGATTACGTTCTGCTTGAAGTCCCCAAATGGCTGTGCTACAGGCATGAGAGAAAAAAAAAACACGAGCAGAGGAATGGGGAGGTGAGAACCCCCCTCCACACACATACACACACCACCTTCTCCTCCCCCACCCCCTCCCGTCGTGTGCAAGCGTGCTGCAAGTGCTGCAGTCCAGAATGTTTTTCCGCGTCCGCAGCTCTGCTGAGTTGTCACCCTCCGGAGCACAGCAACAACAGAGAGAAGAAAGGAAGGAAGGAGAAAGATTGTTTTTCAGAGATCAGTCTTTTGGCCAGCTATATTTGTAGGATCTTGCACAATATGAGAAGAGGTTGATGCTTTCCTGGCGGTACAACATCTCACCTGCGATCACTGACTGTGTTTAAAAGCCTTTTATTGGGGCTGATCAATTTTAACAGGATGCTGCGGTTTGTAGATGTTTTTGAGGCGTATTCTGGGAGCTTTTTCAAAGAACTAACCTGTCTCGTCTGATTTGACCTGCGTCCAGAATTGGGAACGGAGAGGAAAGCGTGTTTTTGCGTCAGCATGGAATGAGAACAGAATTTAAATTGGGATTGAGGTGTTTTGACAATGACAGTTTCTGTACAGCTACTGAATCACAGTGTTGGTCTCTTTCTGGTCGTGTGAGGGGACAATGCAGTCCATGGTGTATGTTTTGAATCAATAGATTGTTTGTTTGGTTTTACTATTATGTGCATGTGTCAGCCAGCAGACTTCTAACGGGTACACAAGACTTGTGTTTTGGCAGTGTCCTTCAGGACACACAATCATCCTTGTCAGAATCGGAGGTAAACGGGGAGACATTCAATATAATTACTCTGTGCTGCCATACACACTTGGACTTGTTCAAATGTACTCAGGGGAACGTTGTTTTCGCTTGAGTGAGAGAGTACAGCGTGTTCAGTTTACCTCCTTGACTCTTAGTAGGTCAGTAGTTTCATTCTACACAAATTCTTAAGATTTAGATTTTATACTATCTACTTGTGAATGAAGAGAATGCTTGTTTATGTTGAGCATTACTTCAGGTTGATTTTTGGATACTGCAGCTTGAGCAGAAGCTAGTCTAGCCTAATTTTATCTGACAGGGCAAACGGTCTCAAAACATTTTGACTGGGGTATTATTGTATTGAGGTGATGTTGTGCCCAGCCTCCTGTTTCCCTCTCCTGAGGGATTTGTCCCAGTTGCGGTGCCTGCTCGGTTGGCCACGACAACGAGGTGTTTGTGTCACGGGCACAAATCGACCAGTTTGTCATACCAAGCCACTTCCAGGGAGCAAGGTGAGTATTACTTGTGAAGATCATAGTTCAATATATTATAGTTTTTTTTGTTGTTGTTGTTTTCTTAGATATTATGTATTGTGGTACTTGTTCATTTGCTGTTTGCTGCAGGAATATATTACACTTATTTTACTTCTTTCCATATGTGTCAGCTGGCAGTAAGCCCATGCATTAACTTGTAGAGGAAACCAAAAATTTCAGGACAATTTCAGAAATATATGAATGTTATGGGAATGGGGAATGAAGTCACGCCGTCTACGGGAATAAAGTTGCACCATTCACAGGAATAAAATCATGCTTTGAGAATACTTTCATAATAGTATAATATTGATAGAATACTTGGCAATGTTTTGAGAAAAAAGTCATAAAACATGAAATTAAAGTCATAATTTAATGACAGTCACAAAAAAATTGCCTCAAAGTAGACATTATAAAAAAAGTAAAAGGCTTAATGTACTAAAACCATCACCATGTTTTTTTTTAACTAGATGTTATAACTTATTTTTTTTAAAAGGCCTTTTATGACATTATTCTCAAAACATTATGACTTGATTCTCGAAATTGTAGAATTTTTTATTTTTTTTTAATATAGCACTAAAATGTCATCCTAGAGTACAGAAGGCTCAGATTCCATGTCTTTCTAGCGCAATGCCGATTATACTATGTTCATACAGATACATTACACTAATTGCTCCTTAAAAACATTAAATGTAATTGAAGAACCGAGTAAGAAGACTGCAAGCAAGAACTCCCCTCCCCCCTATAACCTAATTACTCTGGCCTTCACGGGGCCGATTTCAGCTTTGAAACTTTTAACTAAATTGCTATTGATTCCAGAGTGGGAAAGCGAGTGTCTGGGCTTCCATTGCAGTGGTTGAAGTGGGTGCGACGGCTTGCCACTGATCAGAAGAAATCAGATTTCTCTGTGCCTGATGCACAGGCCTTTCGTTTGGGCTATTTGAAGGCCCCCACAGAGATTATTCTAATTATGAGCTGGGCCTGGCTGCTTCCCAGCAGTGATGAGGTCATGTGCAGACATGGTGTCTTATAAGAGGGGACCAAGATGATGGTGGCCTTTCTTGGTCTCAAGAACGCTTTCTCTTGCCATATCATATGCGTTCACCCTGTCCTTGAGGGAGAGGGGAAAAGAGACGGTAATGATGCCATCTTGTCTGTCCTGGATTCCGTCTCTGGGGATCTGAATGTGGAGACGCCATCGTTTTTTAACTGACACTTCGGTGATGGCAACTCAAGGTCCTCCTGCTTGTTAATGGAGGAAAGATCAGCCTGCCTCTCATTCATTTGCTCTGAATAGGTGTATGGAAAACATCAATAGTTTCTTGAAATGAGGCTACCCAGCGCTTCCCAACTGTCAACAATGTAGGCAGAGGCATCAGTCATTTGGGAAAAGGAAAGGTACCCTTGAGCTTAACAGTACTTTTAGCACAACTTGTTTAAAATTGTTTTGAAAATTGAGCATTTTAGCCTAGGGTAAGATCGAAACCAGTGACTTGTACATGCCCATTTTGTGTTCTGATTTGCTGTTAATTTGTTGATTTAAAATACATTTACATTTCAACACACAACAAAACTAATAAATAGATTGTCAAAATTCATTGTCATTTATCAAAATGAGCAATGACTTCCCCTTTTGGCTAAAGTGGCAAGATATAATTTGCAACTTAAATGTGGAAATGTGTAAATAATTCAGTAGCTAAGCTCCCAGCCCAGGGTCTGTGTGTCTCCACAGGGCTAAATTGGCACAGCGTCAAGGGTGTACCAGAAAGAGAGCACTTCATTTATTATTTTATCAGGTCTCTAGAGCAATGTACACTGGTGATAAATTCAAAGTTTTAATCAAAGTGAATGAGGGTAGAAAGGTGAAGAATTTAATTTGTAGCCAGTGGCAAATTTGTTTGTATGTCGGTCCTCCCCTTTTTTTTATATATATAATTGTGGGCATATTGGTACATGATGTTCAGATGCGTTCTTGAAATGCAGTTAATTTGTTTGCTGTAGGGGCTTATCAATGCAAGGTAAGTGAATATACTGGGTTGTTTTGAGAAGTTCACAGCTGGAATCGGGTATAGTAATGACTGAGGGTTCTGAATACACACATACACTCAATAGTGTGCCCTAAACAAACACTTGATACTGTTCCTTCTTACCAGATATGCTAATACCCTCAGCTCCAACAGGCTCCAGGAAAAAAAAAGAAGCTTTATCTCCACCGTACGGCCCTAGGATTACCGCTTAAAATCCTGTCATTCTCTCATTAAAAAGGTGGATAAGAGGATAACTGTCTGTCTGATTGGGAGGGAAGAGATGGGACACACAAACTTCAACACCTTCAGAAGTCAGATTGTTTGATTTGTAAAAGAAAGGCTGGGAAATGAGGAAGGATTAGCTAAATGAATTTGAGGGTATTTGGACACAGGCCATGTCCTAATGAAAGACAGTTTGGAAAACCCAGTGTTACGTGAAGGAGATAAAATGATTCTTTCTCCCAGCTGCTTCTTAACGGCTTTTGACGACAAATGTCAGTGTTTTAAGGCAGTTATGGCCTCTGGGGCCTTCTGGACCACTGGATAACGGCTGTCACTCATTGATTTTTGCTAGGCAGCCAGTGACTTACCACTCAGATTAATAATTAATTTGGCAGATATTGAAGCACACCCTTGGGGGGCGTTGAGTGGGTTGAACACCCACACCTCCAGCCTTGCACTAACTTAATAGAAACGGATTGTTCTGTGGTGCAAGGATTTAAAAGTAATTAATAAAGTTTACACGGATTTTCAGACTAAAGAATCAGATAATGCTTTATAAATGATTTTGAATGAAAAAAAATGTATTCATTTCTTTTAGTTTGTGTGCTTGAAAATCTTGACTTGGTCTTAGTTCTTCTCTGTCTAGACATAAATGAGCTTGCTTTTTGTCAGAAAACCAGTCTTTTTCCTGCCTATTCATGCAAGGATTTTCTTTGTTGCTTTGTCTATGGGCTCACTTTTTTTTTTTTCGAATTCTAAACCTTTACCCATAGTTTGAGTTGAATACCTTGTCTTTATTGCAGCTCTGCTAAGCTGATGAAATTCCCCGAAAAGGGCATTTATCAGGTTATTGTGGGATTTCACCTTTTGTTGATGCAAGTCCAATCCAGTAGGCCAGTCAGGGAGATAAATATTGGTTTTAGAGTGTGCAATGAAAGTCATGCAGTGTGCACATTTCTAGTAAAGTGAGCAGATTGGGGGAACATTCATATTTGACCTTCATTGATATTCTCTTCCTGAGATAATCAAAGAGAGAACCTTGCTGTGCTATTCATCTTCAAGCAACACAATCCGTCCCACTCATTTTCCCAAACTGCATGGACATGTGCATAAAAAAATTAGAGGGTTGTCACAGCTTGCCACATGATTAGTCGCAATGTCGTTTTATGGCAACTACACATACGAACAGAAGGATCACTCTATGTAATTTATGGATTCGCTTCAAATGATACTGATATATATCTACACATGGCCTAGTTCCTTCTTTGCCCTACCTATATATATAATTCCCTATCTCATGTGTCCTTCACCTGCCCTCCTGAAATCCCCTTATCCTACTTTTTCTCTATTTTTTTTTTTCTTTGTTCTCTCACCATTTCTCAGCCTCCCACTCACCGTTCCTGCTACTCTGTCAGTGTTTTCCCATTACTTACCCGAGCACTCTTAATCCAAACTCTCTTCACTCTCACTTTTTTGTACCAGTGCTCATGCAAACCTTTCATTAATCTTTTTTCTTTTTTTTTTCCTGTAGTATGCCTCGGCTGGATGTCTGCTGTCCCTTCACCACAGCGAGAAGCCAGAACATGAAGAAGTGTGTGAGTTTCGCCCATACACCTGCCCATGCCCGGGGGCCTCCTGTAAATGGCAGGGCTCCCTGGAGGCCGTCATGCCACATCTCATGCATGCCCACAAATCCATTACCACCTTACAAGGCGAGGACATTGTCTTTCTGGCCACTGATATCAACCTACCCGGGGCTGTGGACTGGGTCATGATGCAGTCATGTTTTGGCCACCACTTCATGCTGGTTCTAGAGAAGCAGGAGAAATACGAGGGACACCAGCAGTTCTTTGCAATCGTGCTGCTCATTGGCACGCGAAAGCAAGCCGAGAACTTTGCTTACCGCCTCGAGTTGAACGGCAACCGTAGGCGGCTCACGTGGGAGGCCACGCCACGCTCAATCCACGATGGTGTAGCAGCAGCCATAATGAACAGTGACTGTCTTGTATTTGATACCTCTATTGCCCACCTGTTTGCAGACAATGGCAATCTGGGTATCAACGTGACCATCTCCATGTGCTGAGGTGGCAGCGTTAGGCTTTTTCCAGTAATCCAAACCTTGGACAACCTCTGCTCCCAATCAGACTGCAGATTCTGAAGGCACCAGTTGGGAGATGTATACATTTTGTATATTTCTGTTCAAGAGTCATCTGCTAAACCAACGCAGACTTTTCAGATTCACTTGTAGGTTAGTATGGTAGATGGATGGCAGGTGTTCTTCTCGAGATAAAGAGGAGTGTGCAGGTGTTGGCAGTCAGTCTAAGTGCAATTGAGATTTTTTCTTGTACACTCCAAGGATTCAGACACCTCAACCTTCAGAAACTTCTGATTACACCTACGGTAAAGTTCAGGTGTGGATGACCACATTTATTGTCCGGGATGTCCGGCCCAAAATCCACAGGAACTTGACAAGTGAATCTAGCTTCACAGAATCAAAATGCTAAATTGGGAAGAGTCTAGGCATGAATGTGTAACATTTGCCTCAGAAAACCTATGTGTACAAAAACTGCACTGACAACTTTGGTTTTCCTCTTGGGATATTGAGTGGAACCATGACAATGCAAATGGTAATCCTCTGAATTTCATGGTTGTATAATGGCTGTACCCATGGTGGAGATACAGTGTGCATGGTGGAAATAAAATTCACTTGCAAAAAATGACTACAGAGCCACCATGTTTGTAAGGCAACAATCTAACCTGTTTTTTTTTTTATTTTAATTTTTATAACTATATCTGTCTTCAATGTTGCAAGACGTAGATGAGGACAATTCTGAAAGTTTATTTTGTGGTCCTTTGTTAAAACTTACCCAGAGGAGAGAACTAGTTTGTAATCAACACAGATTCAACATCTTCAGCTACGTGAAATGACAGAACTACAGCCAACCTGTTCAAATTTTCTGTTACCCATGATCTAATGCCACATAATAATATTCCTAGATATATTTGTACATGATGCTTGATTTTTAAATGAATAGTTGACCTACCATTGATAAATCTGTCAACATTTACTCACCCTCATTTTGTTTTGTAACACTTTTTGTGGAACACCAAAGCAGAAGTTTAGCAGAATATCTCAGCTGTTCTCTTTCAGTACAATGTACGTGGATGGGGACCAGGGGTTGCCAAGCTCCAAAAAGGGCAAAAAAGCACCATACATGTAGTCCATACAACTTTTACAACATTATATTGCAAGTCTTCTCAAGCCATAGCTTTGTGTGAGGAGTGACTGAAGCAAGATATTTTACACTGAAAACCATGCCTTTCACTTTCATTGTATGAAAAAAAAAAAAAGCAGCTTGCACATTTACCTAGATGACTCCTTTTGTGTTCCATGGGGTAGAGAAAATATATACACATTTCAAACAATGGGAAAATGATGACAGAATTTTCGTTTTTAATGAACTTTTCCTTTAATATAGGTGTTCCACCTTTGCGTACAATGTCTTGTCTTCAATGACTGTATGTAAAAGATTTAGCCTGCGCACAAACAACAATGTGTTATTTTCCGGTTGATTTAAGTGTTCGCATTTGACTGGTTTTGTTGTCATTGTACTTTTCTTTCTTTATATTCAAGGTAATCTGTAAGATTAAGGAAAGCTTTTGTAAATATATAAACAAGTTTAGTTTTGTTGATATTTGTTGTTATTGTTAAGTCTCTTTAAAATGATTGTTTAGTCTAGACAGAAGTTTTGTTTACTCTTTTAAAAACCCAGTAAGATCTGAGCAATTCCTCACTCTCCCCTTTGGTCAATGAACCCACAATGCCTTACTTGTATACAAACTTAATCTTTTAGAGTCTGCCTTCTTCTAGGACTCAAGTGTGTCAGGTTCAGGTCACTATGCTCCAAACCTCCAGTGTCTTGAAAGAGACTTAAATTTACAAAGTGGCATTATGAGTGGGAAGGACATGGCACGTTCATAGGTCGTCCTAATTTTTTCCCCAAAACCTGCTGCAGTAACAATTCCACTTAAACTGTTCAAGTATGGAACCCAGCCTCTTATCAAATACCTCTGATGACTTTGGAGATGTCTGTGCAAGAAGAGCATTGATATCCCTGAATGTGCGTGGTTCTGTGAAGAGATCCCAAGTTTGATGCACAACTTCACACCCTCAGCTTTATCTGTCTCCTATTTCATTCTCTCTGGAAAAAATAATTTAAAAATGTAAATTAAATGTTTTATAAATCTGTTGTAGTAAATGTATTCTGTTTTGTTGATGAATACAGACCCATAGGAGATGAAAGTCTGCTCATGTGGTCAGTGTCTCCGCTCCTCAGACGTGTGGACAGACTCTCGTCCCCCATGCTTTTGTGCTCTCTACATGCAGTTGTCATGGCAACTAAATATGCTAATGTGAAATCTAGCTCATTCATGCCTAGTAGAAAATTCTTGTACATTTTTTTTTTCCTTCTTTTTTTTAATTCTCTTGATTAGTCTGAAATCCTATTTTGACATATTTTGTAGATGACTGAGATCAAAATCAGTGAATTTGTCAAAGTATTTACAGGACATGGATCATTCCTCTAAAGATCTATAAAAATTATGCTGTTGAACCAAATGGATGGTGCACTGTAGCACTTCCATTATTTTAAGTTCTGCATATACATAGCAAATGTGTGTTCAACAGGATGGAGTACCTGCATGTAGATCGCAAGCCCTGAAAGAAGCTCAGAGCCCTGAGTCTGGGTGGTGTAACTCCTACGGCTTTGGGCTGACAAAAAAAAAAATGTATATATATATTAGTAATAGGAAAAAATAACCGTGTTTAATTTACACATTTAGCCTAATCTGTTTGGATTTTCAAGTAATACACAGATATATTCAGTCATCTTAATTCTGATATGACCACCCACCAGTTGTAGCTTGTTGCAGATTGTTGTAGCGCCAAGACAGAGACAAAACATACCAAGTCAAAATAGACTACCAGCCATCTGTCTATCTCCCATGGCATTTCAGACTCCCCTACACCAATGTGAACCCAAAACTGAATAAATAAATTTTAATGAAGCGACCAGGTGGTTTCCCAAGCTGTGTGCCATGCCTCGCAATCAAGCCATCACGATCAATATTGAGCACCACATCCTAATGAACTTGCAAATAAACAAGTTCCCATGAAGCACTAGAATACTTAACATGCATGGCGATGAAATGATAAGCTTCATCCCATTTCCTGTGCCAACCCAGTGATAAAGATACTAGCACATGTGAGTCTACAGATCAATCACATATGAAAATGCATAATTTCAAATGCATTATGCTAGGAAAAACAATATAGAATAGATAAACAGAAGGTTAAATTTGAGATAAAACAGAAGTAGCGACAGGGTTTTTTTTTTTTTTTTCATATTGTGACGTACATCCGGGTGAAACGGATTATCAAATTAAATATTTCTTGGGCAGGGACTTTAGTTATATCCATCAGTTTTTGATTGGATGGAGGCACATATGTCACAGAAACCACAACCATTTCAATAACTGTTACTGTAATATATTAGACTCACTTTATCACCAAATTCTACTTTTATTGTTGTTAGAGGTTGTTCAAATTTAATTTACCATAATGAATGGTGTTGCTGCAGAAACCTAATGCTTTGCTGTTGACCTGTTCATTTAACTATGTTACACTGATAAAGTAATGAAAGAATTGATATGAACATTCTTATGGTAAATAATTTACATGATTTAGTTTGTGAAATACTGTGAGACTGGCTAAAAATGTCAATAACGAGGCCACTTACAACTTCAGACCGTTACATCCAAAAACCTATTGACGTATGGCAGCTGTTTATTTTTTTAAGCATTTTTTCCTCTTTAATTTTTGATAGTTTATTCAAACCAGGGTTGGTGATGTAGGTCAAGGTCACTTTTATTTATATAGCACCTTAAAACAACATTACTGCTGACCAAGGTGCTTCACAATATCACAATAAAAAGAGATCATACAATCATACAACAGTCATACAAAAAATACAAAGTATAAAAATTTAAATCAACAACAACCCATAAAACCAAATAAAAATCAGGACTAAGAATTTAACTCACTATGACTAACTATATCCAAAATTAGGAATAGGCCTGAGAAAAAAAAAAGATATGTTTTCAGAGATGATTGCGGTAGCGAATTCCACAGCTTAGGGGCAAATACAGAAAAGGCTCTATCACCTTTAGATTTCAAGCGAGACAATGGGATGGTTAATAGTTTGTCAGAGGATGATCTAAGAGATCTTCAGGTAGAGTATGGACAAATAAGGTCTGATATATAAACTGGAGCCAGACCGTGCAAGGCTTTAAATACAAAAACTAAAACCCTTGTAATTCTGCTTTTGACCGGTAGCCAATGTAAGTGTGCCAAAACAGGGGTGATATGCTCATGCTTTTTCTTCCCCATTAAGAAGCGAGCTGCAGCATTTTGAACCAGTTGCAAACGTGATAGGGAAAACTGGCTGATACCAGCATATAGAGCATTGCAATAATCAAGCCTTGTTGACATGAAGGCATGAATAACTGTCTCTAGGTCACTAAAAGATAGAAAAGATGGCTCTTACAACAGAGTTCATTTGCTTGTCGAATTTTAACTCTGAATCAACAACACCCACATGAGTGCATTCTTTACATGAGTGCGGATGTACTCTAGTGAGTGAGCTCTGAAAGGAGGGACATCTCACGGGAGTGACAGGAGTTTGGTGCAAACAAACATTTGACCTTTAACCTTAAGTATTGACTTGAATGTTTAGTGTCTGTGACCGAACATGTCTAATGGAGTCACATCTGCAATACATCCTGATTGACCAATTGTGGATTTTTCATATTTGACTTGAATTGAACTGCTCGCAGTAACTCATGTAAGAGTGATTTTCTTAATTTACGGTATAAAGCAGCTGTGCTAACTGTGTGGTGTTTTGTTACAGAAAGCAATTATTTTGGACATGAAAAAAAATGTTGGAATTCTTTGGCTATTTTTTATTCTTAGACAAGCTATTCACCGCAACAACCCACATTCCCAACTCAGAGTTTATTACTAATAAATTTTGTGTGTTTATCTATTCAGAGTATATTTGTGTAGTTCTGTTTTATCCTCTCTTGCTAGGTTATTTAATATGTGGCAATAGCGATAATTTGAAATATTAGCGCTGAAATGCTGTTTCCTGTTGAGCGGGTATAAATGGGTAATGTGCAAATCTGTTTGGTCTGATTTTTTTTTTTACTCCATGCCCTTAAATATCTTTTAATAGATTTACAGCTGAATCCATAATGATTGGTGTACTTTGATTGCATCATCTTGGTTTTGGAGTATTCAATTGACACTGTTCATCAAGACATTTTTGGTTTTTGTACCATTTAAACTCAAATAAAATGTATTTATTTGTCAAACGACTATGTTGGGCGTAATGCATTACAAGTAACGCATTATGTAATCAAATTTTTTTAATGTAATTAGTAAAGTAATGCATTACTTTTATATTTACAACAAAATATGAGTTACTTTTTCAATAAGTTACTTTTTTCCCATGTATTGACTGACAGCTCTCCTGTCCTCATGTTGAGAGAAATCGGGATTAAGTGCAGAGGCATTGTGTGCTCTGTGTAAACATGATGGTTATTGTAGTTCTAGACTAAATGTGAGCATTTACTCATCTCACTTGCACAAAAACAGATTCAGTATTACTCAAAATGAATAAAAACAGTAAAATGCAAACTCAGTTATTTTAAAATAATTATTGCAGGTAATATTCTATTTTAAATAACACAAATGTACTTCATGTATTTAATCATTATTAACCAATGTCTTTGCTGCTGATCTTCGATTATCCAATTCAATTCCATATTAATAAGCAAAAATCACTTTAGAAACATCACATTTGTTTGTTTTTATTGCAGAAGTAAGAGTGTTGAACTTTCTTCTGCTGCATCCTATTCTGCAATCCAGAATTGCAGCACAGCTAAAAGGTTTGTTTGAGCTGCACCCTCTACTGTACAGGCGTGAATTTGCATTTTCTTCAGCCTGAGGCTTTCACTTATGGTGTGAAAGGGCATTTATATTTGCCCATAATATAACTTTTTTGTAGGTTTTTCATAGATGCAAACTCCTCACCTTTCAGTGAGAACTCATCTTTTTGAGATCAAAATAGGTCACCAATGGGATTTGCATAGATCCAATGAGAAAGTGTTTTTATGGGAAGGAGGGGAGGTCTTACAAGGGTATTTGTGAACTTACAAGGGTAAATAAAGAACTGGTTGTTTCAGTAAGTACTGTACAGTGTTTCCTTTACTCTTTACTTTAAAATTACTATGTCTATAATGGGTAATATTTTATGTATTTGAGGTCTGAGATGTGGCAAACAGTATAGCCATCTAACCAGCCAATATTGTCTTAAATATCCTGCATAGCACTTCATCTTTTATAACATGAGATTTTAACCAAATGTTGATTTTGGTAAAATGTTGCAACAATATGTTAATTTATTTTCGTGAAAAATTACTGTTTTGGACATATAGGGTAATAAAATATAACTACAAATGAGCATGTAAAACAAATAACTAAAAAACTGTCCCGCGCAATGTTCTCACCTTTTTTCCCCCTTACCTGTTTGCATCCCTGTTTTTTTTTTTTAAAACAAGCCCAGCCCAAATGAGAAAAAGTAATGTAAAAGTAACGTGTCACTTTCCATAAAAAGAAACTAAGTACTGTAATTAGTTACTTTTTTAGCGAGTAACACATTATTGTAATGCATTACTTTTTAAGAGTGACTATCCCCAACATTGCAAATGAGTGTATGTAATGTAATACCAGGTGGACATTATACAGTTAATTATTCCAGACAGATGTTTAATAAAAATTCTAAAGATTTATTTACATTTCTGAGGGGTGTACACAAAAAAACAAACAAACAAATCACAAAATTTGTATTAAAAAAAGTTAAATTACTATCTCTGCTCAATTTCGCCTGTGTTCTCTTTCACGACTGTGATCTCTGTGTTTGGCAAACCCTCGGTCATTACCTCTGTCTCGCTCCCTTCTGTCTCTATCTCTCTCTCGTTCCCGGTCTCTTTCAGGTTCCCTTTCTCTCTCACGCTCTCTGTCTCGTTCCCTCTCTCGTTCCCCATTTCTCTCTCTATCACCCCTTCTTCCTCTGTCTCTTTCTCTGTCCCCCTCCCTGTCTTGCTGTCGAGTGTCTTCGTGTCTTTTGTCCTCTCTGTTTCTATCTGTCTTTTCTTCTCTATCCCTGTCTCGCTCGCCTCCATACCTATCTCTGAATCGGTCCACCTCATCTGCTCTGTCTTGTGGATTCCTGGAATCTTGTCCTGGTCTGTCCCTTCTGCTTCCTGCCAGTCCTTTCACAGCATACTTCTCATATGCCATATCCTCCTTCTCCTTCTTTACTCTGACAGGGGAAGACGCTGACGTCTCAGTCCGTGCCTCATGTTTCTCCTCCTTTAGCAGCTTTTTCTTCTCTTTCTTCTCCTTCTTCCTTTTCTTCTTCTCCTTTTTATCTGAAGTATAACAATATTAAAAATGAGCCAATCAATTATGAAAGGGTTAGTTCACCCAAAAATGAGAATTCTGTCAGCCGCCGTTCTGACTTAGAACCTGGAAGCGCTGAACGTAAACAGTGTGGCACAGAATGGCACAGAAGAGAAGATATTGTTGAATAAAGTTGTCATTTTGTTTTGTTTTTGCACACAAAATGTATTCTCGTCACTTCATAGCAATAATGTTGAACCACTGCAGTCACGTCAACTTTTTTAATGATGTCTTTAGTACCTTTCTGGACCTTGAAAGTGGTGATTAAATTGCTGTCTATAGATGAGATTTCATTTCTCTCAGATTTAATCAAAAATATCTTAATTTGTGTTCCGAAGATGAACGAAGGTCTTATGGATGTGGAACGAAGTAATTAATGACAGAATTAAATTTTTTAAACCTTAAACCAACAAAAAATGGTTTATTAAATAAAGAATTGCCTTTTGAAATAATGACATATCAACTGTAGTTACATTTACTAGGGGTGTAACGGTACAAGTATTCGTCCCAAACGGTCACCGTTTGGTGCATACAGTCAGATGACGAATATAGTCAGTCACAGGCGATCCACACTCCAATCGAGTAATGCAACGCTGTTTTCTAACCGCCACAACAGGAAAAAGTGCAGAAGAAGAACAAATGATCTATGCATAGATATGTTTACGTGTAATCTCTCAACTAGTGTTTCAACCATGGAAAGACATCAATAAAACAGCTTGAGAATAATATCTCACGTAGCATTACATTTACCTCAGGTAAGTCATTTAGTGTCCACAGCATGTTAGTTCACTAGAGAAATGAACTGTAGAGGGGAGCACTAAATGTATACACTATAAGAGCTTATATTCAATATAATTACTTTACCTGTTAGTAATTTCTTAATTATTTAATATATGTTTAAATAAATTTGTCATGAAAACAAGTTATGACAGTGACCGTGTAAATGACCATATTTCAAAAATTGGAATAGAAAAATAATTTTATAATTAGATTTAGAAGTTTTGTAAAACCTGCCTTATGTGCAATTATGTTTTATGTTTTTTTTTTTTTTTTTGAGTGTTGATTATTATATCTAAAAACAAATAGAAACTGAATTTAATAGTTTGGGCTCTATTGTTAATTGTAACCTTTAACATTGTATTAATGTGCAAGAAAGGGCTCCCTGTATATAGTTTACAGCATTTGCTGTTTTTTTTTATCCTTAAGAAAATGTTAATTATAATTGATTTATTTAAATAGAGATAATTTGCTCAATAAACCACTGTTTAATAAAAAAAAAAGAAAAAAGAAGCAATTTTATATTTATTTTTCAATACCAAGGCATGTACCAAACCGTCATGCTTATGTACTGTTACACCCCTATATTTTTACTGAATAGATACAGCCTCTTCTCACCTTTTTTTGGCTTTTTCACAGGTACAGCATAATCTTCCTCAGACTCTGATTCAGAGGAGAAAGGTGGGGGCACACTGGGAGCGCATCCCTCCTCTCGCAAACGTTTAGTGATATCATCAATGTCATCTGTGTCCTTTGGTGGTCGATAATTTGCAACATGGTCCACAC
>RJVU01057856.1:715569-734909 GCA_003731715.1 Anabarilius grahami | reverse complement strand
ACGTCAAAAATGTAAAAAAAGAAATATATGGCAATAAGTAAAAAAATCTTATTTAATCATATAAATAACAATAAATAGCATACTCCATTAGTACACACACAAATGAATAAGTGACTGGAAAAGCCCTTAACCTTGATTCCATTAAAGTTATCCACAGCCAAAATGGTGCTCCTTTGATCTTCATAACACAGGAAGCAGAATCCTTTGGATTTGCCCGTCTTCTTATCTCGCACCAAGTTGATGTTGGCAATCTCTCCGTACCTGAGATGCACAGAGGAGGATTAAGCTTCACTAGGAGAAAAAAAACATAAGTACTGCAAGAAGATATGTTTAAGATTTGAGCAATTAGGACTTACTGAGAGAAAACACAGATGATGTCTCCTTCTGTCAGCTCATATGGAAATCCACCTGCAGATTACAACATATTAACATACAAAGCTGAACAGGTCAGCATTTACCTAAAATAAATTATAAATAAATACAGAACTAATAAAACAAGAAGATATTATGCCATTCTTGAAATTGTTCTCTTTAGTCTGGCAAATGAATGTGAGTAATTAATATACATCACTTTCTAATTTTACAAGGTCAAATCAGCATCACTGTGCACAGTGTACCAGCTTGGTCTTCTAGAGAAAGACTGCAATCATACCATTGTCTACTGAAGTACGTTTAGTGAAACAGGTAAATGCTGCCCCCATCTGGCAGAAAGCAAATATAGTCTATCCAGAGAGCATTTTCAATAGTGCCCTAAAATGAGGCATTGCCTCTGCCACAGACACTGATACGACCATCCTGGTGCGAGGGACCCCCATCTTAAAATTTAAAAGGCAGCTATATATTTTCATGTATAAAGACAATTTATACTGTGAAAAATTTATACTATAAATATGCATAAAATGTTATTTAGAAAATATTTAGCTTCTGTGTTATGTTACTATGTTTTTATTATACTCACTATAGTAGTGTACGGTTAGATGTACTATTTATTTATTTAAATCAACATATTTATTAACATTATTATTTATTATTTTAATCATTTTATGTATTTTATTCAAATTATTTATTTATTTAGTATGATAGTTTGATCTTTTTTATTATTTATTTATTTTTACACTGTCTTTCTCTAAATCAATTTATTATTATTCTATTATTATTTTACAAATTTCTTTTGCATTTTATTGAAATTATTTATTTATTTATTTAATATCATAGTTTAATCTTTTTTTAATTATTTATTTATTTTTACACTAAACCTTCCCATGGACCCCTAGCATTCCCTTGGCACCCAGTTTGAAACCCCCTGGTCTAGGTACACAGCCACAATGTTATAATTTAATAGTGTTAACCAGTCACTTACCGATGAAGACCCAGGCGCTGTCTTTATAGACTGAATGCCAGGACACAGTGTCTTTGACACCCAGTTCAGCCTCTTTTTCATTCAGTTCATTGATGAGTTTCACTTTGGTGAGCGGACTACATTGAAGTAAAGATATGCAGACAGATAATGACCATATATTTACATTGCATCTTATTTAGTACAATATGTATTGTCTCTAATGATGTTTATTATTCAGTTGTGGTGTCTGCGTGAAGATATCAGAATTATTTATGATTCCTCAATTAAGATCACTTTTGACTACTTGAAAAAAAATCTTCAAAGTATGTCAACTGTATTCAAACATTTTATTGCAAATGAAATAACCATTTATGGTAACACGGTATCCTCCAATTATGTTATAACTGTCACACTGTATGCCGAATGTGTGGTCGTAACAATTTCTTGTTATTTGTCAGTGTCCTATAAATTATTAAAAAAAGAATAATTCAATCGAGTCTTAAAAAGTAGTAGGCTATACTTTCATGTTTTACTAGCTTTTAGCTACTGCGGCAAAAACTGAGGCTAGTTGTTTAGCTTTCACCTTTAGCTACATTTCCTTTTCCATGACTGAGGGGTCTAGTAATATATTAGACTAATATATAACAAAAACATGACAACAAATTTAAGGGAGATATTTCAATTAAATAAAAAATTTCAACGCATCACTTACTTCATTGTGATGAAGCCGCAGTCACTCCGGAAGGATTTAGTTCCACTAGCGATTTTCGCATTTTGCACGTGGTACTATTTTTTCCGGGTTAATGAAAAGGACTGTGGGATATGTAGTTTACTGTAGTTAAACTCAGATTTCTCTTTCAGCTTTAATTGTGTTTGTAACTTAAAGTGTATTTTTTCATAGTCTACCGTGCAACGAGTTTTACAGCTCAAGAACTTATGAACATATGAAGCATACACTGATAGTTTTATTGGCATAGTAAAAAGCTTTTCACCACCAAGACATTAGAAGGCGTAAAACTATATAGCCTACACATGTATAAACTTTACATAGGCTAAAAGGAAACCTATACACAATTTAAAGGAGTACAAAAATAAATGGTAAACAATAAAATAAATTTAATGATAGCATTTAAATAAAAGTAGAAATAACATTGAAATATCATAACAGGACTTCACAGGGGTTTTGAAACTTTTTGAATTGTGAAATTAGGTGTCATAAAAAAAGACAACATGTTTTGGTCAATATTAAATAATTTGTTTTAATTTTGTCATTGTCCTAAAGCCAAAGCAAATATTAAAATATCATCAGGTAAATATATTTATATTAAGATATTTAAGCATGTTTCTTTTTCTTCCTTTTTTTTTACCACCAATGTTAGATGTAGCTTACAAGAAGAGAAATATATTCAATTAAATTGTATTTGCAATGTATCTGAATAGTGCTCACAATGAACATTACACAAAATCAGTTTTACAGAGAATATTGACTTATAACCAGACATCTTATTATATTAAAGGGGCTCTGAGTCTGGTATTACCTCAAGTGGGCAAGCTTACAATAATGATGAGAAACCACCTGAAGGATACAACACAAATACAAACGATTCTTAAATTATAATAAAAAATACATTTGTTTACTACTTATTGCTAAAATTATGTGTTTGTCAACAGAAAGTCCTTAAAAAAGAATGTAATTTTCAAATTGTCAAATAATTGTCCAATTTGCTACACAAAAAAGTTATAATAAAATATCAAATTAATATTGTTAGTTATTCTATTTCCTCTTCATTTTGAGTGCAGAGGGGGCACAATGTCTTAATTCTTTAGCAGATGTTTGCTAGATAAAATCTAATACTGCTACAAATAAACATTCATTTTGTATAATAATTCATTATACTCTTTCTGTAAAACGGACTTCCTTTTCCATTGATTTTTTTCTGTATCGCCAAAATTACATTTATTTGTGAATATATAATGAATGACAAAAACATACTGTTCTGTTGAATATATATGAGTTTAATCTATATTACAGTCATGTATTTTACAATTGGGAAAAAAACAAAACAAAAAAAAAAACGAGGAAACTAAGTGCTAGGTATATTTTGAATGTAATATGTTCATTGCAGGTGGAAATGTTAAGCAAATAAAGTCATCTGTTTTATTTGGACATATACACTGGGCTCCACATCCATTAAGGGATGAAGCGTTTTGTCAAAGTCCTTTTACAGTTTCCTATGACAAGAGGACTAAAAGGACTTTCCCATTCTATTGGAAATATTTTCTGGATGTTCTTCAGGAATTGTGACAGACCTACTATAATTCACCGGAGTGGCTAGCATCTTGTCATGAAATATGACTGCCTGAGCGACAGTCGGGTGGTCTGAGGGGTACCTGTACGTTGTCTCAGAGTGTGTCACACAACACAATACAACTTTAATATGAGCGAACAACTCGCAGATCTTGTTCCTCACCTCTTGCTGCCAGCAGGCGTAGACGAGGGGATTGATAAGTGAGTTTGAGAGTCCCAGAAGCCAGAGATGGTTCTCCAAAAGGTAATAAAGTTTACAGTCTGGACATGACGCCTGCACAATACTGACCACAAAAAAGGGGCACCAGCAGAGAGTGAAGCAGCCAACCAGCACGGCAACAGTCCGCAGGGCTTTTATGTGACCCCAGTAGCGGCTAGACGACAGAAAGCGTGTACCTGACTGCTGGGCGCGGATGCGCTTCTGGTGGCCACAGGCGATTTTTAGTATGTCCATGTAGAAATAGATGAAGACCGAGAGTAGTGGGAAGAAAAACAGGCAGAAGACCACAATGATGCTCTTGGGCTCTATGACGGAGAAGAATGTGCAGACTTTGTGATAGTCTTCTTTCTGCAACGGTTTCAAAACACTGGGCGAAAATCCCACAATCAATGAGATGAGCCAGACAGGGACCAAAGCCCCAGCAATCATCTTCTCATTCATCAGCTGTGAATAGCGCAGTGGCAACTTTATAGCCATGTAGCGGTCCAGTGAGATCAAGAACATGGTTAGGATGGAGGCTGCAGAGGGTGCGATGATAAAGGTCATGCGCAACAAACAAAGGCCCTTCTCCATGGAGGCTGTCGTTCCTTCGAGAGCATCAGTGGCAATGCCGGTGATGGCTATGCCAACTAGGATGTCCGCAATGGATAGATTTAAAACAAAACACCAACTCTGGCAACCCCTTTTGCGGATAAGCAAGACCAGGGCAATGGCAACTAAAAGGTTGGTAGAGATGATCAAAATGGATCCTACACTAAGAATATAGCCGATGGTCACTACTACTCTTTCTTTCATGTCAGGGGTTGTGAGCTCAGGACTGGCTGATGTCACTCTGTTCTCCCTCATAGTTTCCAAGGAAGTCTCCTGAGACACGTTGAAAGCGATCATTGTTGCATCAAATGTCTCATTTCATTTCAAAGTTGAGACTTTAAACAGACCAAGATACTGATGGTTTCAAGAGGAGAAAATGGACACAAAGATGTAGATTTTTCTTTGCTACCATTGGGAAAAGCAAAACTTTGGCTGCTGTAGTTCCGTTTGTCCGACCCTTGTTCTGTCTGGCTGTTATCCAGGTCCCATAAGAGCATGCTTCCTACTGGAAGCATCTATATCCATGAACATTCGATTATGATGAACCTAACCTTACTGAAGTATAAAGACAATGCTGATCTATTGATGAAATCTTTATCCTTGGCTTTCATTAAGAAATATTTAATTAAGAATACTATTCGATTTCCAGATGTTTAAGAGTGTTCCTTGCCCGAAACAGTGACGAGAAGCAGATGAACTCTATTCCAGCTGAGAAAAAAATGTCCAGAACAAGGATTCCAAGTGAGTAGTCATTCTTGCATCTCTCATATTTGGTTGGCTTTAGGATGAAGACAAAAGAGCAGAGCTTTGTGATGTGCCAATGTCCGCAAATTGGAGATGTCTCTCTACCAGCATGGAATCAGTCTACTAACTCTGAACAAACAAAAAGGGGGAAGAAAAACTGATGAACATGGAGAGAGGTTTGGGTTAGGAGAGTGGGCTGGGAGGTGGGTGGATGCTAACTGCGTGGCTGTGATTACTCATGAGTGAACCAACTCTGAATCAACAGAATCGCTCATGGGTGATTAAACATTTACCATATCCAAACCATTTTAGATTTTATCATAGGAGCCAGGGTCAATGCACAGATATGGATATATTTTGGGAGCAGGATGAATCAGTTACATTGATTCCGCAATAATGCAGCAACCTCTTCAACTTCCCTCTCGAGTCATGTGAATGAGTCAAAGCCCTCAAGTACAATGGGTTTAAAATTACACAACTGGTTTTTAAAAATCTGCACACAGTCATCTATTCTGAGAAGATCTATAAATGACAGTGCTACACAATAAAGCCACACAATAAACACAATAAAGACTCCCACCAGCCAACAATGTGGTGATGTTATTCATCCCTACTAGACTTTTCACTGCTATTGAAAGTGGATTTTGGTCAGCAGTTGTTGTGCCCACTGCTATGCTCTGCCCACAGAAAGCTCTTGGATGCGATTTGTGCAGAACTGTGCCTACCCCACACCTCCACATCACTGCCCATCTTCACCTTGAGCTGGATAAATAAGGAACGTCTTGAGCTCTTTGAAAGGAATACTGAAGGTTCTTCAGGTTGTTTAGAGCACTGGGAAGATGTCTTTAAAGCGGAGACTGCTTTCCATGTTGTTGTGCTGTGCGTATTGCGTGGCGTCACTCTTTTGCCTTCACCCGGACAGAAACAACTGTGTCTCGAATGGTGCCCGGTGAGTTTCAAGGCCACCATAAACCATAAAGGCCACAGAGAAACTATTTAAAATACATCTAATCTCAATTTTCAAACAATTAAAAGAAGAAACTTTGAAGAACTGTTATTTTTTTGTCCATACGTTGAAAGAATTTCATTGTATGAACAAAATAAATGACTGAGGCATTTTTCAAAATATCTGTAACACTTTAAAACAAAATAAAAATCCAGCTGTTCATCGTTTGTTCATGTTAGTTCACAGTGCATTAACTAATGTTAACAAATACAACATTTGATTTTCATAATATATTGGTAAATGTTAAAATTAACATTAACTAAGCTTAATAAATGCTGTAGAAGTATTGTTCATTCTCAGTTCATGTTAACTAAAGTAGTTAACTAATCTTAACTAATTTAACCTTATTGTAAAGTGTTACCAAAATATCTCCTGTTGTCTTTAAGTGATATACGTTTGTAACAACTTGAGAGTCAGCAAGTGATGACAGAATTTTAAATTTTTAAATGGAGAATTATCCTTTTAATATAATAAATTTTGTGCATGAATAATTGTAACTCACGAAGTTCCTCATTTTGAAAACCAACGTCTTTTGTGTGTTGCAGGAATCTGGTATCAGTTGTTCAGCAGCTGTACCAGCGTGTGATGAGGCTCCTACGCACCACTCTGTGACATCACAACTGCCTCAAACTAGAGGGAAGGTGAAACCACAACCTTTGTCTACGGACTACTTATCATGAGATCAGCATTATTGACATAAAACTGTGGACATTTAAGAGTGAGAACTTTAAAAGATACTTCCCAACATCATTAAAAGGTGCATCTCCTTTTACCATGAGTTTGTGTGTTCAGATTTATGATCTATAAAGACGCATTAAAAAGCCATAAGAGAGATTTACAATAGACGGTAATGACACTTTATGTGATCTCTTTACAGGTTGAGGTGTTCATTGCGAAAGATGCTGGTGTGTATTTGTGGGAGCATAGTCCTGTTAAAGATGAACAAATTTTGCTTGCATTACAACATGTGATATGCCATATCAAAAGGATAATATGTATAACCATAGAGCAAATGCAGAGACAATACAGAAAGAGTCAAAAGGTGATTCTTTGGTTGAACAAAGAGACGTTAATATAACTAAGAAAGAAGTTATCATTGCATTTAAAGGTGGTTTACATATTAGATATTGAGTGGTGTGATTGGGGAGTTCACAGTTTTCTTTTACCAGGCCTACTATACAAAGTTGTAGCTTTTCACAATACTTTTTTATTTATTTATTTTTTTTTTTTACAGAGCAGACTTTTTATTACTATTGAGTGATAAAAAAATGTGTAAAGATGAAAATGAAATAAACTTGCTAAATATTGTTTACAATTTCTGATCTCTGACTTTTGTTTTATTTTTGGTAATCCATAACATTATCTGCATAAATCAAATATATTTAAATGACTAAAAATTATATGTTATAGTTTTTATTTATAGTTTTTAATGGCAATTGCATGAAGGACCACACACATTTGACATCTCCGTTCTTTTCTTTAAAATAATTTTTTTTAAATCAAACCTCACTGGTTACTCCCCCTTGACGAGCAGGGTGACATTGAAAATTGGAAGGGGGTGGGGAGTCTAGTCTCTTTCAAACTTCCGGGCGGGAACTTCCGGTTACGGTGAGTTGAGTTCCTGCTAGAGACACATGATGGTAAACTGAAAGCCGTAGGTGCGCTCCTGGAGTTTGTCTGCGAAAAGTACAGTTATCCTACATGTGGTCGAGACGATGGGGTCCAAAATAAAATAACAGAGGTGACTGAAGCACCAAGCCTCAGGTATGTGAGCTCACGAGGATATATTGCCTAAATGTCGCGATTACTCAGTTTTGTACTTTATAATGGTGAGAGTAGTTCTGCATACCTGGCTAACAGTTACAAGCCGCTAGATGTCCAAGTTCAGCGATCTTTCATACTACGCCAAGGTCATAGACACATTGTATTTATATTGGTGAGTTTGGTCGCAGACTGTTTCTCTTTTTAATTTGAAACGATAACCTTAAAAGTAAAATGTTACACGGTTTGAACAAAATAGGCGAGCCGTTGCGTGCTGTCACTCACCTCCTTGGCGACGGAAGTGGGTGGAACTTCAGATCACTCCGACCAATCAGGATCGCAGATAACATTATTGACACAGTTTACAACCAATAGAATTTCCGCAAATTTCCTATGGCGCTTGCAATGAATGTTTAATGCGGTTCGTCTTATTCCGGTGCACATTTGTCTATGCATCTGGGAAGACTGGCTGTAACACAGACGGGTAGCGCTATGTTGTACAATGTGAAATTAAAACAACTGGTTTGCTCCTATTTTGGGTTGCTGCTGTTTTTAGTAGGACTCCATCAAGCCGAGGGGGCCGCAACAGAAATGGCAAACCTGAACTGGAAGCCGTTTGTCTATGGGGGAATGGCCTCAATTGTCGCAGAATTCGGTGAGTCTGTGCACCTGCTGTTTTTACATCATCATCACCTATTACAGATCACTTCTTCATTTAAGTTTGCATAGTATAATTAATCGGAATACATGTTAATATCTCAAATAAAAGTGACAGAATGCATATTCATATTTGACAGAAAATAATTATTTTTTATTTATTTTTGTTCCGACCAATAACTGGTTATTTTTGTGTACGTGAAAGCTGAAATAAAGAACCGAGTTTCTTTCTACTTTTTGATAATAATATATACATTTATCATTAGGTTTCCACAATAAAACTTGCATTATAAATATTTCATTTGTTATTATTATCATTATTATAATTGTTATACTGTTATATCAGTATACCATATAGTTGCATAACATCATTATTATTACAATATTTATTACTTCTATTAGTTGTTTTACTAAATATACTGTTATTTAGAACTTTCAAAGTATTACCTTTAGAATCTCAATCGCTGTATTTGCCATGTTGGACGGATTGTCGAATGAGCCTTGATTGTTCGTGCAAGAACAATGTTCAGCAAAACATGACATGAAAAACAACATTCCCCACCACACAGTGATGTACAAAGAGTGTCTGAAAATAGGGTGGGACATAAGATGACAAATATGAGAGGCAATACACATTTACAACCAAAGAAGACAGTAAAGTACTGGGTTTACAATCTGAAATGTAACCCATAATTCAATCTTGCAGGTACGTTTCCCATTGATCTCACAAAAACACGGCTCCAGGTTCAAGGGCAGACGCACTGTATGGAGGTCCGATATCGGGGGATGTTCCATGCTTTGTTCAGGATTGGACGTGAAGAAGGCGTCCGGGCGTTGTATTCAGGGTGAGTGCGAATTATTATTCAGAAATATTCTGTATGACAACATATGCTTCATTTGTAGTGTTAGTGTTTACTGTACACTTTCTGAAGTTAAGAGTTGTTCCCTTTTTAAAGGTATATTTGTATTCCGTACAGTGGTTTAAAGGTTTTAAATCAGCTGATAGCTGTAATAAACTCTAAATATAGATGATATTTAATTCACATGGTCTGCACGAGTCTGTAGAGGAGCTGAGTCAAGTGAAACAGGCCCTCTGCTTTGGCACGCACAGACTGCAGTCATTCGAGTTTACTTGGCCATTTTATCTGTGTCACAGAGCATCTTGTATTTCAAACCATCATCTCACATATTACTGTGCTGGTTCTTTTTCTGGCCGGAAGCTTATGTTTAGTAAGTTACTGTCATTTCCTGTCATTTTCTTTAAAAAACACTTTTAAGGCTATGCGTAAATTATTCTTAGTGATTAAACTTTTTTCACCTGTTTCACAATAAATCTGGTGAAAAATAGACTTGGATTGAAAAAGGTTAGACATAGTGTAAGTTGTTAATGTTCATTATTATTGTTATGTTATGTGCTTTGAGACATGAAGTAGTTTAACTTAAGCCTGAAGCGTACTGCCGGTGGGACAAAAAATGCATAATCAAATTACTAAGCAACCACTGACAGGAATAACAGGTATCATTTTAAAGCTTAGAAACTCAGCTTTTTAATGCATCCAACCATTTTGTTCAACACTTAATGAGCGCCAAGTCATCCCGCCAAACTGGAGTGTACTGCCCGCGGGCGCCACCTAGCTACAAAAAAATTAATAATCATATTTTTCAAAACTACTGCTTTGATCAACACAAAACGGGAGTCTGAACTTTACAATGAATGTAGCCAATTTGATTAACTCCTAAGTAGTGCTGAGTTATTTGCTGAGAAATAAAAAATGTTTTCATAATTTATATATATTTTTTTTGTACTATGTACTGCACTAGGGCTGGGTATTGACACACTTTTCACGATTCGATTCGATTTCTATTCACATGCTTTGATTAGATTCCGAATTCGATTTGATTTGATATCGATTATTCTGAATGTAGTATATCAGATACAGTACATTGCAAATTTTCTAGAGGAAAAAAATCTCTCAACTAATGTTGTAAACTACACATGGGAGTCAGTTGGTACTACATTTTTATAATATTGAAGGTTAAAATTAACTTTATATACAAACACTTAAATTACACTCAATTATGTTTTTTATAATAAATAAAGTTTAGAATTACATAATCATATTTCTACTCCAATTCATTTTTTTAAAAATATAAATATTTAAATCGTGGCTGTCATAACTGATTTATTCAAACATGCATTAAATATTGAAGAACATTAAAAAATATAATGAATATGTAACGGTGCATATATTTATCAGAATGCTGCTCTCTAGGGTTCATTTTTCTTGCTGAGTAATGAGTTTATGGTCACTGAATATGGTTTTTCTGAGGTAAGTTAAATGTGACGTTACGTGACATTGTTTACAAGCTGTTTTATTGACGTCTTTCCGAGGTTGAAACACTGATTGAGCTATTACACGAGACATGATACGGATTTCGGTAAGTTGTACTGTATCTTTTAACATACCTTTAGATGTTCACAAAAGATTATTGCGATTTATTGAGTGGGAGGCGCGCTATATGTTCTGTTCATTTATCAACTGAAAAAACAGACTAGACTAATTGATATCGGTTCGTAAAAATGAGAATCGATTAAAATCGAGAAATTTATATTTTTTACCCAGCCCTATACTGCACTTTCAAAAACATCATACAGCTCAGATAATAATATGTCATATGTCATTTGAAAGGCCTCACGGAGTAGAATACAACAAGCATAATTGTTTTGGGCTTTGACTAAACTTGAGCGAGTTTTTGTATGTGAAGCCCCGCAAGAACAATATTTAAATAATATGATGCTGCATTTATGTCATGTTTTTGCTCGTAACTTCATGAAACATGCTCCGATTGTGGAAATTTGCACATCATTATTTACAGCAGATTCTCACGATTAAAACGAGTCCAACATAATCCAATTAGTCACTTATAACTACATGAAACATGCATAGATCGTAAAAAATGGCATATTATTACTTACGGTGGATGCTCCCGATTGAAATGAGTCCAAAATCAACATAATCTCTTGCGTTGGTCATGAGAGATTCCTTGTGAAAGAACGATTTTAAAAATGCCCATGTCAAGGGCTAAACAAAAAGGCTAACTTGGTTCCAAATGCTGTAACTTTTACTTTATGCTATCACCAAAAAAATTTGAATCATATGCAGCTCACATATAGAGGAACATCACCAAAAAAGAATTATCCCCCTACCTTATTTCCTTAATGAGATATTGCATGTCAAATTAGAATATGAAAAATTTCCCTTGAACCCTTCAGGGCTTAAGGGGTTAACAACACCTCTTGTGGGGCTTTTCCGAGAGCAGCTGTGTGTGTGTGTGTGCGCATTCATATGTTTTGGAGGAGGCATAGCTTTGGACGGCGATTTGCAGGGAGGCTGGGATCTCATGCTTTTGATGCTAGCAGGCTAACGTTAGCATTTTTTTAAAGAATACTTTTAAATCACTAAATTCCAAAGGATAATATCACACTTGTTATTCTGCTACATTTCACAAAAATATATCATTCCTCATTATTTCAAACTATAGAAATCTATACCCTCTCTGTGATGCAATAGCAATGTTTGATTTGTGATCAAGCTGATTCTTTTCAGTGAACCTGTTGAATCAGTTTGCAAAGTGCACTGAACGATTAATTCGTGAATTGGACTCATCCGTTTGCAGTGGTTCTCAAGTCAACAACTCAACAACCATTGCCAGTGCCACCAATGGTCCCTACGACCAATTTAGCTCACAATGCTTTTGAGAAATGCATCCCTGGTCAGATTGAGTCTCCAGTTAACAATTCACTCAGTTGTTCATGTCTAAATCAAAATGAGTCAAGAACTGGGAGATCCTCTGAGCTTGAGTTTGCATGCAACTAAAAGCAAGCTACTAATGCCAGATTTTTGTTCTGATTATTGTAAATGAAAAAAGAAAATCATATTTAGATCATAACAGTTATTTTAGAACTGAAATGCTTGATTGTGGATGTTTGCATAGCGTTCTTCTAAAAATGTTGACACGTTTTAGCCCGTTACGTCTATATATACAGCTCTGGAAAAAATTAAGAGACCACTCCAAGTTCAGAAATCAATGTTAAGTGGTCTCTTATTTTTTTCCAGAGCTGTATATTGTATGTTTCTATTATTTGTCACCACAATTACTCAGTTTGTATTTCCCAATTTTTTTAATACTATATGGTATATTTTGTTATTTTCACTATTTCACTCTGTTTGAACACTTGAATTATCAGTAACTTAAATGGATATTTTAGTATATTGAAGTTCAATGTTTTTGAGTTTTTACTAATAAAACGTTTGCTTATTTTCAGATCAATACATATTAAATGTCTGCTCTAATCTTCCTGTCTATTGCTTGCTAGAGTAAATAATAGACATGCTTTATCGATCAGCACTTCTTAATTTTAATACTTAAAGTCCCTGTAAAGTCAATTCTGAGAATTGTTTCTCAACACGTTATAAATGTTACAAATGTATTGCTGAAACACATTACAAAGACTGTGAATTGTGTAGTGCTAAATTGTGAAGTTAGAGCGTTAAACCGTTTTTGACCAATTCTCTGTTCAGGATTTTTTGGGCAGAGCTAAAAGGGGGGTCCAATGACGCACTGGAGCCCCCGAGCATGGCCCCGCCCCTAACACTATATAAATGTTGATGACGCACTCGCTCAATCTCGAGTGTCATTGCCGTTTCTACAGCCCTTTGCACATTTAGCTAGTAATGCCTTCGTCACGCAAATGCATATTACATGGTTGTGATAATATACAATACAGCTCGGTCTCCTTATTTAAATTTCCTAAAACGATGATATGAAGAAGGGGTGGATTAATTTTGTCTCTAAAGACAGCTGGGATTCACTGATAATCCGCTGTTTTTGGTGAATGGGACTGAACAGACCTCGGCCCCCCTCTCGCCTTGGTCTTCCTACCGTCCCACTGACAACCGATGATATGGAGCCGGACAGAGTCTCTCCCGTCCCGGCCTTCATCCTCCCGTGTCCCGGCGCCGACATCTGTCGACAACAGTCGGCAGTACGTGCCCACCAATGAGTGTTAGTTGCCGTGTGTGCTTATGTTATAATTAGTAGGTAGACCACAATAACTCTACCAAAATTTGCAACCCCCTGACGTGATTCTTTTGTTTTTATACATCAGACAGTATGTTTGACTCATTAGACAAGTCAGTTGAGACGGCAGCTCTCGCGAGTGGATGTGGTTTCAGCGCTGACAGTGGACATGCCCCCACCGTTTGAGAGCAGAGAGCGCTGCTTATTTTTTCGAGATTTTGATAACTTATTTCATTTACTTGCTGATTTTTTTTAATCATTCAAATTTGGAGTGGTTAATAACACAGTTTTCTGCGGTGTTACAAACTCAGAACACATACTTTAAAATGACTTTACAGGGACTGTAAGTACATTCAAAATCAAGTTGTTTTGTACTTTTACAAAACATAGATTTGAAAACTAGTACTTATACTTTCACTGGAGTAATATTTTATTAAGTTTACTCAAGTACTTGATTTGTGTACTTCGTCCACCACTTATCACAACACTGTGCATTTTGCATGGACAGTGTTTTTCAGGGTAAATCAAATCTACTTCTAAATTTAAATTTTCCTGTGGTACTATGGTGAAATATTCTACTTTTGTTGAACCAATTTGCACAAAAGTTTGCATATGTGCTTTGCATGATTTTGTGTTTGTCTTTTAAACAGCTTGCATATGAGAAAGCATGTACTTGTTAGTCATTGCATGGTCTTGTGATGCGTTTAGTCTGTCATTGAAACTAATCTATTTAGATTTCCATTAACCTCAGAATTGAAATAAAACGATGACCTTGAAGTTGTGTATTTTTTATTCATAGAATTTCACCTGCGCTCCTCCGACAAGCTTCCTATGGGACAATCAAGATCGGTACATACAACACACTGAAGAAACTGTTTGTTAGCCATCCTGAAGGTGGGTTTATAGGATGAATCCTTTGATCATATGGTTAATTTCATACAATATCTTTTCTTCTCAGTACCACATTTTTGTAATTTGAGAATAGAACAGAAAAGCTACAAAGCTTTAAAAATCGTGTTTGGCACTTTGATGCTGTTAGCTTCAATTACATGATTCATTAATATCTAACTAATATTAAAAAAAAAAAAAAGTATGATTTGAGACCTGAGCATTTCACAAACATTGATATCAAAACATCTCTGTGACATAATACAGTGCTGTTTTAATGTTTGTGAACCCTTTAGAATTTTACATATTTCTGCAAAAATATGACCCAAACTATCATCAGATGTTGGTGGTAAATTGCTTGATCTGTAACATACTGTATGTATATTTTAAATTAATTGATGACTTAAACTTATGTTTTGGTCTAATAAGAAAAGGTCAAACAGACTTATCCATTATGTCATAGTTGGTGTAACGGCTAGGTCAGAGTGAATGGTCAAATGTCAATAGATAGATGAAAATAGATACATAAGGTGTTGTTTTGAAATCAAAGTTAATGTTGATAAATCATAAGCCATAAATGATTAAATTATTAACATGAAATATGAATAAAATGCATGAATATGAATATTGACCATTTTGGATCCACCAATATCTTAATATCCTTCTAAGTTCTCATTCTTAATAAACTTTTCTTTTGGAGTCTTCATTTTTAAGGCCTTAAATAGTTCAGTCCCATAGATATTGGGACCCCAATGTCACTCCATGTCCAAATTGTTGAATTTTACCCATTTTTAATGGTCAAGAACAAAATGTAGGTAACTTTTAAAACAGCTGATAGTTATTGTGTTTAAAGAATAATGTATGAAGACAAATAACACTGAAACTAGAAATGTATCTTGTTTCCCAAACAGATCAAAACAGTTGAATACAACAACAAAAATCTTTGTCTTTAATTTAAGACATGCTAAAGATATCTTGATATCATTTTAGATCCTTCTTACGAAACTTTTCTGTTGGAATCTTCATTTTTAAGGCCCTATATGGTTCAATCTCATAGATATAGGGATGTCAATGCGGTAACGTAGTTACAATACAACGTATTTGAATTGTTGGTTGATCTGACACGGAATGACCCTATGGGCCTACATTATATATTATCCACTATTGATCGCCATTAAAGGAACACTCCACTTTTTTTTGAAAATAGGCTCATTTTCCAACTCTCCTAAAGTTAAACAGTTGAGTTTTACCGTTTTCGAATCCATTCAGCCGATCTCCGGGTCTGGCGGTACCACTTTTAGCATAGCTTAGCATAGTTCATTGAATCTGATTAGACCATTAGCATCTCTCTCAAAAATGACCAAAGAGTTTCGCAATGATATTACGCAGCGTCTCTCACAAATGTCTCCATGGTTGCAAGGCACGCTCCCTGTGCAAGCAGGGGGTCACAGGCGCTGCGTAATATCATTGCGCCTGCTGCACCCATGGTACGGCAGCAAAGTTCCTTGATTATTACGCCGGAATGAGTATAGTTCCTAGCCATATCGGCCTAGAAAATAGCAACTTTTCATTTTCCGTCGGTCTTAGTACACAATGTAACTACAGAAGAGTCAAGTTTTAAATAGGAAAAAAATTGAAACTCTTTGGTCATTTTTGAGCGAGATGCTAACGGTGTAAATCAGATTCAATTAACTATGCTAAGCTATGCTAAAAGTGGTACCGCCAGACCCGGAGATCGGCTGAATGGATCCGTAAAACGGTAAAACTCAACTGTTTAACTCTAGGGGAGTTGGAAAATGAGCCTATTTTCAAAAAAGGTGGAGTGTTCCTTTAAGTCATTCTCATGTCTTGGTGATTCCTTAGTTATTTTGTTGTTGACGATGCAAGATGCAAAATTATGGGAAGAGAGTATGAATCACGCAAGGTTATTTATTTTTGATTTTTTTAATAACTAAGGTTTGCACCAGTCAATTTACTGGTATTTGCGCCATTATTTACCACCCAAATAAGCATGTCTTAAACCAGATGCTAATTTGGTAGATTGCGTTGGTCATTATGGAAATATGTCTGCGTCTGTGTTCTTTAATGTGTGCATTGTCAGTAAATCACCCGCGGTACATTCCACTCACATCGGTGCTTTTATGGGATTGGGCTAATGCTAATTTGCCCTGCTTAGTAAATCTGGCCCTAACCCTATTTTAATTAAAGTTGGTTTGTTTCTAATCTGACATGATGAAAGCAATAACATGCAGTTTAGTAAGCGAGTCAGAAAAATTCAGTTCTCATTAATTGCTCTGGGGTGCAAGTTCCGTCATTACCAGCACAATTCAACAGATCTTGGCTAATGGACTGGGGGCAGTCGTGGCCTAATGGATAGAGAGTCGGACTTGTAACCCAAAGGTCATGGGTTCGAGTCTCAGGTCCGGCAGGGATTGTCGGTGAGGGGAGTGAGGTGAGACCCTTGAGCAAGGCACCGTACCCCCAACTGCTCCCCGGGCGCCGCAGCAATGGCTGCCCACTGCTCCGGGTGTGTGTGCACTTGGATGGGCTAAATGCAGAGCACAAATTCCGAGTATGGGTCACCATACTTGGCCACATGTCACTTCACTTTCACTTTCTAATGATGCTTTTTGGAAACGCGCCCCTGATTGATTGTAAGTGTTTTTGCTTCACTTAAAAGAACTGTCACATAAGAGCAATTTGTTCAGGAACTGCACCGAATTGTCTAGCTGTATAGTTTGATTCATTAAAGGGTTAGTTCATCCCAAAATTTAAATTTACTTGTGTTGTTTCAAATCCATTCCACTTTTGTTTCTCTATGAAACAGAAATACAATGTTTTTGGTGAAACATGAGACAATTCGGTCCCTCCATTGAAAGCTCATTGTACCAAAACTTTGATGCTTTATAAAGAGATTGTAAAAGTAATCCATATGGATCAAGTGCTTTTATTCAAGTCTTCTGAAGAGACATGATCACTTTACACATGAAAGACATCAAATATGGTGAACAAGCTCAAATGTGCTTGATTGACTCGCTCGATAAAACCTCACTGGAATATGTTTTTTTTCACCAGTGGCTGTTGTTTGTTTGGTGGTTTTAAATGGATGGTGTTTTTACACAATGGATATAGACAACAGGGTTTCTTGATAAAAAATAAATAATAATAATGTAACATTTAGCTAAATTTTCCACCATTATGACAGTTATGCCACAAGCCCAGCTCTACAAGTACTGTTCTAGAAAACAAGGTGTAACCACCATCACTAATGTGCGGTCCAAACAAAAGGTGCTGAAGCGGCAGGCAGACACGTCTCTAGCATTACCTTATCTAGTGCTGGCGCCAGCGGATTTCCATCTGACATGGTACAGAATCTTCCCTTCTCTGCAAACAACACAGACTTTTGATTGCTTGAATCCTTGTGACAAACACTCAAAGCAAGGTCACAGCTAGGCCTTTATTGTATTGAACAGGCTGTATTTAGACTCTTCTGGCCAATTTCTGTTGCTTTCACTGCATTGTTTTGCAAGGATGTTGCCACTTTGTGTCAAATGCTTATTTTGATACAGGCTTTGCCTGCTGGTGTGGGGGAACCAATGCCCGTCCTCCTGCCAAAATGAATGGCTGTTCTGACTGTTGGTCACATTGATCAAGGAATTACTGTAACTATCGATCTAAATTTGATCCACACTTAAATTTTTTTCTTTCTCCTCCTGTCATCACACTGAACTCTAATCTTATTCATTTTTCTCTCTTGGGGGTCTTTATCATTGGGGCCTTGCTCTATCAAGACGAGGTGCCACATCTTAAAATAGTGAAACAAGGCATTTACCAAAATAAGGCTTTAGTGAGCTTTAATTTAGTTAATTTGTTTTTTGATTATTGCATGTCTTTCTTAGTTCTGCCTTGTTGTATTTTGTTATATTATTGATTTGAATAGTTAATCTGCTTGAAGTTTTGTAGCTTTTTTTCTTTTTTTCCCCCTCTGAATCTTTAATGAAACATGCTAAGGAACATTCTGAATCTAATGGATGCTCTGGTCTGTTTTTCAGATGAAACTATGGTGATAAATGTATTTTGTGGGGTGGTGTCTGGTGTTTTGTCCTCCTCTTTGGCAAATCCAACTGATGTGCTAAAGGTACGTAAAATCTCCTCAGAAAAGCCACAACAAATTTTAGTATAATAATACAGAAAACTGTGCGTATAATTTGTATTTTCTTTTGTTTGTTTTTTTTGTTTGATTTTTAGCAGTGTTTTTAGGGTATTAAGTAAGAAAGACTTATGTAAGTAGTTGTTTATTTGTTTTTCCAGTATCCAGGGTAAGATAATGTTAATATAAAAATATGGAAAATTTATTATTGAAGATATATATAAATAAATAAATACATACATACATGCATACATACATACATATGGAAAATTGAATTTGACAAATGAGATTTGTTTGATCCAAAAACTGAAATATTACTATTTAAAATAATGGAAAAGCTGAATTTTCAGCATAATTGCTGCTTCAGTATCACATGATCCTTCAGAAATCATTCTAATATGCTGATTTGATGCTCAAGAAACATTTATTATTGTTGGCAATGTTGAAAACTGTTTTTGCTGATAATTGTGCCGCTTAATATTTTTGTGGAAACAGTAATTTCTTTCAGGATTTTTTGATAAATAAAATAAGTTCAAAAGAACAGTATTTATTTAAAATAAATGTATTATAATATTATAAATGTCTTTTACTGTG
>RJVU01057856.1:668528-707099 GCA_003731715.1 Anabarilius grahami | reverse complement strand
ATTTTGTGGGAAGAGGGGTCGGTAGCATTTTGGGTGCTTGCCTCCTTTGCCAAAGTGGACATGTTTTGAACCAGAACTGCACTGTTGTTGCTGAGTTTTTAAAAGTGACATTATTATTATTATTATAGGGAAAGTACTGTTACATATTTATCATTGTATGTCAATATATTTCAAGCCTTACCACTTCCTGCTTTTGTATTTATGCCTTTGCCTGATCGTTTTATGCCTCTTGGTGTGTTATCCAAACATGAAGGGATGAACTTCTGCTATACTTTACTGTGCTCTGTTGTTCATAACCTTTAAACATGTTCATAAGCAAATCAAACTGTACTGTAAACTATCTGTAATCAAACATTCTTGCTTAAGTTATATGGGCAAACGGTCCTTCATACGACTTTAAGGTGACAAGTTTAAACGGCTTAATGTATATGTAATGCCTGGGTTATTCAGGGGTTTCCTCTTTAATATACTTGCTTCTAATTCTTTCCCAGACTTAGGCTTTTGCTAGATTGGTCACTACAGCATGGTGCATGATATATTCCTCTCTGGATAACTTTTGAAAATGCTTATTTCATTCTGTAGCAAAGACCAAGAACCACATTAACCAATGTGCCAGTGTTTTTATTTTAATGTACTGCAAGTCACCCACAGATCATTTTGTTTTTTTTATTTGCAGATTTTCAAAATTATTTTTTATTTAGCAGATATTTGCTGTTTTATTAAATGAAATGTTCTTTTGTGTAGATGTATTTTAAATTTGTAGGGGTGTTCATTTGGACGTATAATGGAAGTCATGATGAATGCTCCGATTACACTGTCATACAATGATGACAATTGTACAATTTACTGCCCCAGTTTTCTAAAGTGTGTGTGTGTGTGAGAGAGAGAGAGAGAGAGAGAAAGTTGGTATAAAAGCAAAAAAAATCCCCAACACNTTTTTTTTTTTTTTTTTTTTTTTTTTTCTTCTTGAAAATTGAAATGCAGCCAATACCCATTGCTGGGTATTATATGTACTTGGAATTGCCAGTTTCCTTGTGATCCACTCTTTGGTTAAGTGTCTTTGGTGAACACAAACATTATTTATTATGATCTGTTGGTTGAATAGACAATGAATTGTTTTAAGATTGTCTGTCTGTCTGTCTGATTTTTTTTTTTTTTTTTTTTTTTTTTTNTTTAATGGCTGGATTAAATTATTTTGCTTTGTCTGATGTAACTGCACCCTGATAATAAACACAGTGTTCACTGAAAGTTGGTTGTTATAGGTCCCATTTAGTCCCATTAAGGCATAGGAGCAAACAAAACTATGAATTAATGAACACAATGTAAAAAAAGAATTGTTGGTTAAATTTAAAGTAAGTTACCTGGTTGCCTTAAAATTGAGTTCATTGAAATATAATGAAGGCAATTGGTTAATCAACAGAAACTCAAAATATTATGTTATCTGAACTAAATTAATTATCTAAGGTGACTTGACAAAAGAAAAAAAATGTGATAAATCATGAAAATATTTTTTTACAGTGCAACAAACATACGGTTCTATGTTGTTTGAACCTTTATATGCTGTATTAGGTTTCTTCACAAGTTAATGCAGCTCATGAGGTTATAGCCATTTGATCTTTTGATGAGATCATCATAGGGTTGCAATCAGGCATGGAAGAAACAGTGCACCTCCATGCCAAGGGTTGAACTACAAAAATGTTGACACATGCCCAGCTCTTTAACCATCAGACTTATACCTACATGCCAAGTTTAAATCGGATGTAACAAGTGTACAATCTGTAGAATTCAAAGGTATTTTCTTTGAAAATATTACATTTGAATATAAAATATTGCAAGAAATCGTAATAGGTTAATTATAAACATGAAAAGGGTATAGTTTCAAAGAGTCACCAAAGAACACACATTTTTGGCTGATAAAAAAGTTGAGATAAATTCCTTTCTATAATGTTTGAAAAGTCAATCCAAAACACATTGCAATAAACAGTTCCAAAATAAGTGAATAATTGTTTCTTCAAATTGATGACAAACAGGGCAAATTGGTCAAATACTGTTATTGAACTCTGCAAATTTATAATATACTGTAACAATTATGAATAATTGTATTATTCATAGAGACTTTAACAACTTTACTGGATTTATTCCGGGAAATCTTTCCATTCTGTTACTGAATTTATTAGGCCCATTCCAAAATCTTGTGGAGTCAGACAGCCACATTTTTTTTAATCATAATTATTAATGTAAAAAAAAATACAGTTTACTGTACATGTTCTTAATACACATTTTTTGTGTACAATACACCCATTTTCAACAGAATACAAAGGACAAATAAGTTAATTTGCTAATGACAAAAAGGTCAGAAAGATAGGAGGAAAAGAAGAGAAAGAAAATTGAACATGAGGGTAAGAAATTAATTTATACATTAATTACAGTATACAGAACAAAGAATGCAAATTGAAGCTCTAATTGCTTATTAAAATTTAATGGTTGCTTTTTAAAATCTTTCAAAAAAAAAAAACAATTGTTGGTGAACTTGTGTGGATATAAAATTTGCAAAGATAAATTTATAACACAGCAAGCATTGTCTGAGTAACATTATTGTCCTAAAATAATGTCTTTAAAATTTGGTTACATCTTAGTATATTAACATTAATAAATGTGCCAATACTTTCCCAGGTGGAAAACAACAGCTATTCGTCGCCTCCTCCCTGTGGCTCCTTTCAGATATTTGAGCTGAGGGAGGAGTGATTGAGGATACACGCCTCTTCTCATTTATACAACATTACTGGAGAGACTTCAGGAGTTGGTCAGCTGCGCGCATAAGGGCTTCGCAAACGTCCCACTGCCATTTTTTTCATATCAATGATATTTCTTTTTTAATTTTCTGGACTTGCACAATTGCAGAAATGACTTTACCATACTCCCAAAGCGTGACGACCCTTAAAAGCGTGACCGTCGGGGAACCGAGCACACAGACTGTCTTCACATCCACTCCTGTCGGGATAAGCGAAGGTTCGACGACTTACCGAACGGTTAACCTCACTGGAGCTCAGCTGCAGCCATCAAGTCCTATCGGGATAAGCGATGGTTCGACAATTTACCGAACGGTAAACCTCGGTGGAGCTCAGCAGCAGCCGGTCCAGTACATTAACAGCCAAATGGAGGGGAACGTGATGTACGGGGGCGCGCGTTACCTTGTGCCCGTGCAGCAGCGGCCCGCGCAAGTGTACCTGAGTCAGGCGCAGGTGCCGCGCGTAATGCAACAAGTGTACTTACAGAACGTTCAGCCCATGAGCGTTAGCAGCGTCGACGAGACCGACGTCTACAGACAAGTAGTAAGTGTTAATTTTTACTTCTAACTTTTCCTTTCGCTTTACAGTAGTATCTAAATGGTTACGTTAATATCAATTATTACTATACTATATTTACAATGTAACAATTTTTAGGGACCCAGGTAGTTTGGATAAGTGGAGAAAATTGCCAAAAAATGCTGCTGATGCCGTCATGTCGATACAGCTGTATAGGACTTTATGTTAGTACATAGTATTAGTTCAAAAGTTTTAGCGCCCCCTAAGATCAAAATTTAAATTTGACATGCATGTACTAAGGTACCAAGTTTTATGAAATTCGGAGTTTTATGAATTTTTGTCTAATTATAGCTACTATTCTCGGTACATATTTAGTACACAGCCTCTACATACCATGTTGTATGTATATGTTAAATTTCATAATAATCCGGCCTTCAAGTTAGTATGTGATGAAATGTGAATGCTGATTTGACCTATGATATTTTAAAGGGTTAGTTGTTCACCCAAAAATTAAAATTCTGTCATTGATTACTCACCTTCCAAACCCGTAAGACTTCCGTTCATCTTTGGAACGCAAATGAAGATCTTTTTGATGAAATCTGAGAGCTTTCTGTCCCTCTATAGACAACCTACGCAATTGCAACTTTGACGCTTCAAAAAGTTCATAAATAGATTGGAAAACTAATCCATATGAATTGAGTGGTTTAGTCCAAATTTTCTGAAGAGATTTGATTGCTTTTTATGATGAACAGATTTAATCTAGGCTTTTACTCAGATATAAACATTGATCAGCGAACATAAACAGAATATCAACCAAACCTGAATGATGCGCGAGAACAAACCTCTTCCGGAAGCTCAAACATGCTGCATAACACATAAGAATAAATCGCATTGGTTACGTAGCACTTTGAGCTTCTGGAAGAGGTTTGTTTTCACGCGTCATTCAGGTTCGGTTGAGCTTCTGCTTATGTTCGCTGATCAATGTACTCAATATATGTGAGTAAAAGCCTAAATTAAATCTGTTCATCATAAAAAGCGATGGAGTCTCGTCATTTGCGTTCTGAAGATGAACGAAAGTCTTACGGGTTTGGAACAACATGAGGGTGAGTAGTTAATAACAGAATATTCATTTTTGGGTGAATTAACCCTTTAAGGGTATATTAGCACCTGGACCAAAGATGGTAAGAAGGATTGTTCAGTTAAAGCTACACTATGTAACTTGAAAATTGTTCAAAATTACCCAAATTTAAACAATGAGAAAGTCCAGCTACTAGGCCTATATGTAGTGAAAGGTGTCATAGTACCTTGAAGCAGCAACAAATGTCAGTGCCTTAAAGGTGGGGTAAGCCATATTTCAAAAACACTGTTTGGAAGTTAGTCGGATCGACACCAACAACAAACGTGTAGCCAATCAGCATATGACGGTCGAGGGCAGAGAACGAGCAAGAGGGAGATTTGAAGAAAGACTGCAGAAAGAGAGATGAGACACAATACAAAAGAGCTCAAAACAATATCACTGGAATGAATGTTTATGACAGGGCAAGCGCTTTAGGACCCTTGTTAACATTAGAAAAGCTTTCCAGCACTGGAGAGAGCTAAGCAGGAAGGCCTGAAAACAGACGCAGAGGCAGCTTTGATTCTGCTCTACACGTGAGTAACATTGGGTTTGAGTGTCATTGATTGTCTGGAGCTGCTGTGCTGTTGGTGACTAACAACAAACTCTTGTTTGGGTGGTTAGGATTGGAGGGTGAGTTTTTTAAAGAGGGGTGGGTTTGTTTGGGTTGATTTCAAATATCAACAATGTCCTTCAGCGTTTTTGAAATATCGTTTACCCCACCTTTAATAAAACATGAATCAACATTGACATGGCTTTTTAAAAATACGTTTTTAGTTTGCATAGCATCACATTTGAGTTCACAACATAATGTTTTTGTGAGTTATAATAGATCCTACCATTTTACCTTATCTGATTAGCAATCGTTGCATCTAATAAAAGCGTCTGCCAAAATGCATAAATGTAATGTTAGTGTTGCCAAACCTTTGTAACATTTTTTTAAAGCAGTTGTTTTCAAAAAGTCAAAACAACAGCGTCATATAGACATTTACACATTTACATTTATTCACTTTGCAGACACTTTTATCCAAAGCGACTTACAAGTGAGAAATACAACAAGCGGTGAAGAGGCAAATGGACATGTGAAATGCTCACATATAGCATATGCTAGAAGTAGCATATGCTAGAATACGGAGGGATTAAAGGAAGTGAAAGCATCGATTGTTATTTATTTTATTTATTTATTTTATTTAGTTCTGCATAAATGGCGAATTTTGTTTTTGAAATCAGCATAACCCTGGTTCCCTCGACAAAAACCGGATAAGATTTTTTCATTACCTTTTGGATTATTGCAGAAAATAAGCTCTGTGACCAACAAAAATATATGATTCTCACACATTTTGTTGATCATGATAATATTCACAATTGAACACAACTTTTATGAATTTTGAAGCCTAAATACAATTGCAGAAGTAAAAACTAAACGAACTAGACCACGGTCACATGACTTCAACGTCACCATTATTAATCAACTAGTGTGACCTAAAGGGAGGATTTGAGCCTGTCCAACCAAGTTGGAGGTTCTACCGTTTAAGCAGTTCTAGTTCAAACTGTTTTAGGGCAGAAAAAAGAAAAAAGAAATCAGAACAAATACAATAACGTTCTTGCACTTTTGGTGCTTGAACTTCTAATAACAAGCAGCTCCACAATAATTATACAAGTATATTTAGGTAATTAGAATCGCTCAAGTAAAAACAGAGTAACATGAACACTGTAATGTAAAGTGTAAATTTAAACCCACTTTATAAAAACTTGCATGTAATTAGCAAACCTGTTAAACGGGTCAGTGTATGTCAATTCATAACTTTTCAGCACAAGACAAAACATGTTCAACAAGCCTGATTCATTCATATTTTCTTTTTCTATATTCAGAACATAAATGGACAAACATCTTTCTACAGCCAGTTATCCAGTCCAGTCAAGAGCCCTGAACCATCTGAGGTAATAAAATAACATGTACTGTGTATGCAAACAGGCACATATTCACTAACATTTAAGGCTGAATACTGTTTGTATGCAATCATATGGTTAGCACATAAACACACACACACAAAGTTACCCTTGAACTCTTGACTTTCATGCCTTTACATGCAATACATACGCTTTCCTCTAGGTTTGTTCATGCCTCCGGCTTGTGAGATGAGCCAGGAGAACAAGCTTTAGTGTAAGCCAGGCTTTAGTCTGTGTGTAGTTGCACGCACATGCTAATATGACAACAATTTATACATTTGAGCACAAGTGCAGTACCTGCAGGGTTTAGGGTGTGTCTCCCAGAAAGAATGGACTCTGTAATTCCCAGGGGAGACTGTGTTAACGCCTATTTAGATTGGGCCCGACAATAGTCATAATTTTGAAAGGGAAATTTTTAGAGGGAGTTGCCTTTTATCGCAACTGTTGCTGTCAACCAGCCTGCAGGTGATAAGAAGATGACAGGTGTATATATGAGCTTAAATGTGTACTACCAAACAAGCACTTTGCTTTATGTGACAAAATGTTATTTTTACATAACACACTAATAATGCCCCCCCCCCAAAAAAAATAAATAAAAAAATTAGTGTATCAAGGAAACAACAGTGTCAGTTGAAGTTCAGTGAATTGTCATATACATTCAAGTTGCAATTTTGTCAAATTATGCAAAAATTTTCTATATTTCTTTAATTGTGTGTATGTGAGATACATAAAATGCTAGATGTGAAATAAGCCTTAGCAAGACATCAGCTGTGGCTGGATGTAACCGAACGATAAGAGTCGGCACTTGCAGTCGGGGAGGAGCTGAAAACAGAGAGGTGAAGTCGGACACTTTGTTTCTGCTTCCAATAGTGACGCTCATGCTGTTTGCATACTTTATCACAGATGAAGTGAAATAAATGCAATAATTGTCAAATACACAGATGTTTCAGAGACATTTTCATTCAATACTTTACACTACTTAATAAAGCGTCTGTTTGTACAAGAATAAAGTTCAACATAAGCCATACTATTCAAATACCAATCAAGTGAGGTCTATGTTTTTTTATCAGTTTTATTTTGATAAACATGACACAATATAACATCGCAGTGAAAAGAGCTTTTACTGTTATAATAATGACGATTTGTGAGCATTAGTGAACTGAAGGTGTCTGAATAAACATGAAACACACGTGATTGTTGTCATGCGGTGAATCTGGCCAATCTTGAAACAGCTGTGTTGTCATCAGCGCTCGTGTAGCTGACTCAGCCGACTGCTTTTGAATTGTTCTCGTGGTACTTTGATGCCACACATTACAGTGACGTGGTGTTGGCGCTTTCTCAAGTCAGACAACATTTCTAACCGGCATGCACTGCTTCAAGTCAGGCGCGATCGGTCTGCGCAGTGCTGCATTAAGTCAAACAAGCCTAATGTGGAATATGGGCAACATGTGATGTTGTGATGCTCTCTAAAGCTTCTTTTTTTGAATTTGAATAGATATACCATCTACTCTACTTTCCTGTAACACTGAAAAATAAGGTGTTTTTACTTTTTTTTTGTATTGAATTAAGCAGTTAGGCCGTGTGTCCACCAAAGCTTTTTTTTTTTGCCAGCTGAAAACACCATATAGTCTTCTGAAAGCGCAGCGTTTTTTTCAGTTGAGACCAGTGTAATTAGTATCTGATTTCGCAGATAGTTTGTTTCTATATATAAAATGTCGATACAATGTAAACTATTTGCTCTTGCTTTTGTTTTAAATGATTTAGTTCTGTTGTTGAGCTTGTTGTTGTCGACTGTTGCTATTGTATAAGCAGGATTTGGCAGTTTATTGTTGTGGTATTTGTTGATACCTCATTCCAAAGTATTTCTATGATTAAATCACTGACAGAGACCCCTATCAGCCAATCACTGTGGGCATAGTTTGTAAGCGTGTTGATATCATTCATAGTAACGAGGTCAGCCCCGCCCTTTCTCTTAGCTTAAGACTTCTCTCTATTCCTTAGTAAAAGTTTGTCTCAGCAGCTTTGCGAATAGGTATTAAGAGGAAACTTTTAGCTAAGAACTTTTACTACTATGTAGAGGAACTCTGAGTGGTAAGATAAAATGTTTTACAAATATGGCCCCAGAAGAAAAATATAAACTTGTAAGTTGTTATCTGTTCAGGTTTCTAGCAGTTTTGTTTTTAAGACTGTCTAAATGGGCACTGCCAGTTCATTCTGGTTTTAACCCTTGAACGTGAAGGTCTAGTGCCATATAAGGTTGAGCATCATCAGTCTTTCATATGGCTTATCCTAAAATTTGAAAAGCATTACACTCAATGATTTAAAGAGAGTTGTCATAGGGTTGAGCCTGCAAACATGCTGGGACAGGAGTTTCGTACACAAAGGGTGGATTTAGTTGTGATTAAGCATACTGTACTCAACACAGAACATACTTAGGTTGTCTGAAATTGTAGGGTTTTAATTTGAGATAGCATTGAAGATTGAGTTTCACATGATGTCATTGAACTGATGCATGCACAATGATGAATACAAAAATGGGCTTTAGTATCTTATGCGAACAAAATGTAATGCATACTGTAACTTTGTGCTGTGGTTCTTTTGTGTTGAATTTCAAAAATTAAAGTGACTAATGCAAAGTAGACTCATTGGTCAGCAGCAGGCATGGTGTAATACAGAAATTTGTCATTAGGTAATGCATAATTGCTGAGGTCAAACTTTATTTCAGTTATATTGAATTTTTAGAGTTCTGAATCTTGCTACATAAAAATTAATAATCCAATATTTGTGTGCATTTGAGTAAGATTTATTAATTGCTCAGAAAATGGGATTTGAGCTGATGAGTGGAAACATGTATCAGGAAAGTATTAAAGTCTGCGTGAACCGGAAGTTGCAAACGACCTTTCTCCAGTGTTGTGACATATTTCCAAGTGAAACTGAATATTGAATAGAGGGCAGAGTTTTACTTTAGTGCTCCTCCTCTCCATCTTTCGCTCATAGCAGACTAACGGTTGGAGGAGAGTGGTTTAAACGTTTTCAACCCAAGCCGTCAAATTGATGTCATTAGAGAAGGGGCACCATTGCAGAGGGGAGGAGCATTTTCAGATTTTGATTAAATATTACGAAGCCAAACAATTTTTTTGTGTGGATTGACTTGCACGGATGAATTGTTCACCACAAAACTAGCAATTTGAGCTAACAAAATAAATAAGGTCAATTTTGATTTCATGTGTACATTAAATATGTGTGCAAGAAGAAAAAACATTTTATTTTATCAAAGACAACCATGGTCCATGTGTAAACTTTAATAAACGAGCCTCATATATAATAAACTTGTTTGTCAGGATAGTGCATGTAATTACAAATACTGTATAAAATATGCATTTTGCTGACAAAAGTCCTATCGAATCCACAGAATGATGTCAGCAAACAGTTCATGCTATCCATAGTAGTTGTCACGGGTGTGGCAAGGATGAGGAAAAGTGAGGATCTTTTAGCTAGCAGTCTTTATTTTAGAACATACAAATACAAGAATAATCCAAAACAAGAAGCCAATAGTAATAATCCAAACAGTGAATACACAGGAGACGCAACAGCTTTACAACAAGTACCGTATTGTTCCGAATATAAGATGACCCTGCTTGACCTGGACGACCCCCCTTTTTCAAGATGTACCTTTTGGGAAAAGGCTTTTTGAAGACCAAATCTTGTATTGGTCAAAAAGAAAAGCATTTTCTTTATAAATCTTATAAAGAAAATGCTTTTATTTGAAAATAATTGTCATATTGCATATTTTTAATTTTTAAATTTTTATATTGAATGTATGGTAAATACTGGTAAAATGTACCAATACATTTAAAAAATACATTTAAAATTTTATTAACAGTAGAAGTGAAATTGAAAATCTGGGTACCGTCTTACATTTTAAAGTCACGTATGGGTAGGGTTGCCACCTTCAATACAGAAAAATAAGGGACGCCTGCCGCAGCGGGGGCCACACCCCTCGGGGCCACGATGACCACAGTCCCGATGGCGTGCCAGTGGTGGTACATCATAACTTAAAACATGTTTTCATAAAAATATTAAGATTGATACCATTGGACATTATAATAAGATATCTGCTATTGAAATCAGTGTGAACAGATGCACTCAGTCTCTCACTATCACAACTTAAGTGGTCATATTCAATACACAGCTATGACAATAATAAACAGGCCAAAAAAGTGTGACTGAGACCACAAAAAATAAGCTTTTGGAGGAACTTGTGAGATGTGAACCATATTTTATTAACTTATTAAATTAACAGATCCATAACTTAGTAATTATAAATTAAACAAATTGTAAATTGTCATTTGTTGTGAACAAAGATTTTGGCTAAAATATTTGTCATTGTTTGCAGTAACACCATCCAAACAGTGAAACCACACCTAAATAACTGTAAATGATATAATATCTACAAACATTTCTTATTTAAGTAAAACACTTAACAACATTTTTATTATTGGTCAGTAAATATATTTATGTATTTATTTATTCTATTTTTATATTGTCTATTGCTAATTCTATAGTATTGAATGATGCAATTATTTAAATTGGTTAAGCATAACAAATAGTTGTTTATTTTATTCACATAGGTGCTATATTTTGATTAAATATGTATTAAATATATCTCTCTTATCTCTTATTAAAGTAATGCTTATGTGTCTGACTGTACAAATTAACCTTAATAAACAAATCATACCATAACATGATTAATGCACATTATTAACATTATTTCTTAATAGGCAGCATATGAAATCTAACGTTATCAATCAAAAACTTGAGGTGAAAAAAAAAAAAAAAAACATTACACTATCTGCCTCAGGACTCAGGAGAGAACCGGCGAGGCGGCGTCCCGCCCTCCTCTGACTCTGATTGGCCGTGATTCACGGCCCGTGAGCCTGAAACAAACCAATCAAACCATGATGGCAGCGAGTATTACCCAATCAGGGGCAGAATAGGACGTGTCTTCATACAATGCGGGTGGGGTGATTTGCATGGGATGCTGCATAATGTGGACCTATGTAAAATACGGGACAAATCGCGTCCCGTATTGATTTGATACGGGACGCGTCATTTTGGCTGTAAATACGGGACGATTCCGTATTTCACGGGACGGGTGGCAACCCTACGTATGGGGGAAGTTTGGTCCCGTCAGCGAGGCCCTTAAACATGACTGTCATAGACAGTAAGCTTTTCTTTGACCGTTAATGTTTTTAGACTGTCTTTTTGTGCTCGCGATAGTCTAACATTACACTTTGACACACCGTATTTCTTAGCACACTCGTTTGACGTGTATTTGGCGGCACCTAATACAAGAGGCTAATGAGGAACAAGTGTGTGTGATAAGTAAATATGGAAACTAACAAGACGGCAATGGAAACAAAGGAAACAGGAACTACACAGAAAATGAAACCAGAAACATCAAGGCAACAGAATAACAAAACAATTTCTATGTCCTTGAACATAGACACAGAGGAATTGTGACAGTAGTGGGTTAAGCTAGCTATTTTGTTGACTATTATTTAATATTTCACTTTTACAGATTCATTCTCTGCCATAGTTTTTCCCAAAGGAATTGTTTTATAGAAGTTTCAAGTTTTTAATAATTATATTTAAAATAATTTTACCTTATACATAGGGCTGGGCGATATATCGCATGCGATTGTCACATGCATTTCGTCAGTAAAGCCGGTTCCCTGATTACCGCGAAATCGCCATCACCTGCTTTCAAATGGAGTGCCATTTAATAGACAGAACCGTAGATCACTGACAAGCTACGCAATATCGCGTTCATATCGCAGATGAATCGCCTTCGATAATGAATGTGATATTTCTTTAATAAAAGCAAATTTAGAAATGGCTTGTAATTATGATTTTATACATTATTGGTAAGACTTGAATGTTTAAATTTAAAACCTAACTTGAATTAAACTCAACTCATTACTTGACTATTTGACTTTTTCCTATGATTTTACTGTTTGACAGCTGACTCTGAAAAGATCATGATTTAGGCTTGACTCTTGCAAAACAATATCTGAATGCAAAAACCATGTTTCTTTGTCAAATCGCTGAGGGATTACAGTATGTAAAAATGCAATTATAATATTTTCCATTGTTCTTGGGTGCATGGGAGCATTTGAATTGGTTTTTTTTAAATGCTAGGTAAGACCTTAAATAAATTAGATTTTAAAATGAACTATGAATTATGTGATTATAAACAGAAAAATTATATTGAAATATTCTTAGGGAAAGATTCTTTCTAAAGTGTTTCAGTTTATTTTCATTTAGAACAATCATCACCTAATGAATAGTTTGGAATGATCTGTTTACAATAGCCGAAGAGAACTGATCTCTTTATGATGTTTTATAATGGTAAAACAAAACAAAACTGCAGTCCCTGCCTCCATTCCTTCAAATGTTAAATCTCTCATTTGCTCTGTATCTCTCTCCACTAGCTTCCTGTGGTCAGACACAACTTTAGTTTGAAAACCGAGCTCCTCCTTCCTTTCACCGTAGACTAGAGCAATGACCTGCTGTTTTTACACTGGAACAGAGAAGCTTTTGGCTCACACATTGACCTATTTTTGCACACAGTAAGGTATTGTGGAAAGCAAAAGGCAGAAAGGACATCCCACAGGATTAGTAGTAATGATTAGTAGTGTCTTCTCATAATTCGTGGGATCTCGCTTATCAAAAGGTTAGATTAGATATAGATGTTTGTTTATATTCACATCAAAGTAAAGGGACACTTTAAGCTAGTTCCTATTTTTGGGTAGGCCTGATTAATAGGTGATAAAGTAAATCATTTTGCCCTCTAAACCATGTGTACATTTCTGGAACGTGAAAAACAAGAACACAACAACATGTCTGTGTGAATGGCCTTGGACTGTACATATCATATAATTAATTTGATTAAAATTACTAATTAAATGACAGCCCTAGTGATTATGGATTCAAACTGACCCCTACAATTTATTTAAAGGCTAAGTATTTTTCAGATCTTTATTAACATGGTGGGATATATAAAAAAAAGTTATATAGATCTGCTGTAATGTTAATTTCAGTATTACAACATAATGAACCATTTCCAGTGCAGAGTTACTCAATCCTGCTGTGGGAATAGAGGTTACGATATTACAACTGAATGAAATTTGCATATAAGAGCTAGAAGGGAGTTCAGGTGATCAGGAATTACTCCCAGAAATCTTTTGTGCATTGACTCGACAACCCATATATAAGGTTTTTTTTAATACACACTCTTACTCATTATGCATAAGTGGGAATTTATTGAACTTCTAGTTCTTGTGATACTACCTCTTGTCTGAGTGAAACTAAAAGCACTAAACTCTATTATGTGTCCTTGCTTGCCGTGTGCAGAACCTGCTGCAACTTGTCAGATGGTAAAAGTAACTAATGTCCAAAGTACTTTTCAATCATTGATGATTTCTTATCTTCCTAATCTTGTAAGAACACACCCAGATGCAATCTTTAATTCACACAATGCTGCATTCACTCATGCACAGCTAATCCTGTAAAATTCACAAGTTTAGTAATATGCGCAACTGTTAACAAGCTCGGCTCTTTGTTGTAGCAGCTTCAAACCGGTTTCGGCACAGCGGTCTCAGTAGTGAGTCCACACACCCAGTTAACACCGTCACTGCTGGTCTTTCTGCCACAGAATGTGTGGAATGCTCTCAAGGCCTGACACACCCGCTGTCAAAAACACTTGTCTTTTTGAAAGTGCTCTCAAAACAGATGCTGATGCTGCAAACACCTAAACAAGTATCTCTTTTTATAGTACTTTTGCTGCATTGCTAAACATGCAATTTTTTCTGAACGCAATGGACAGAGCAGAGACACTTGTAGGATACTTACTCCAGTTGCTCTTCTGGTAGAGCATGGTGCTACCAACACTAAAGTCACAAGTTTGAATCCCAGTAAACGAGCATACTAAATGCGTAGCTTGAATGTGCTATAAATAACTTTGGAAAAAAGTATCCTCTAAATGTACAGATTTTTGATGGTTATTGTTTTTTTTAAATCATTGGGTTTGGTGTTTTATTCGTTTTAATAATATTTTTTTTTTAAAAATTTTTTGCCCTCTGGGTCATCTAATGTTATGCCAACAGAAGGTCATTCATTTAGTTAAATTTTTTTAATTATGAGAATGTGAAAATGTCATTCACATACACACTGGCTGTCAGTTCCTTATTAAAAGGGTAATTAATAATTAAAAAAGAAATAAATAGTAAAATGATTTAATGTTTTTTGCTTCTTTTTTTTTTAATTACTGAGACTGTAATGGGATTCTAATGATTTAGGCTTAGGAGTGGATTCCGCTAATATACATCTGTATGCTGATGATACAATTATTTATGCAGCAGCATCTTCTTTAAATAAAGCTCTACGAACTTACAAAATGTGTTTAATGTAATACAACATTCATTGTTACAGATATGACAATTTCAAAAAAATTAGCTCTTATAAATATTTAGGCGTTTGGTTGTACGGACAGCTAGCTTTTAACATCCACATTGATAATTTGCTGAAGAAGCTTAAACCAAAATTGGGGTTCCTTTATCGCTTAAATTTGATCTCTCTATAAGGCTAGAAAGAAACTAGTGGAGAGTACTTTTTTTAATCTATAATTGATTATGGTGACCTTGTTTATATGCATGCGGCTTCGTCATTATTAAGGAAACTGGACTCTGTCATCAAGCAGCGTTACATTTTGTGTGTGGTGCAGAATCACGCACACATCACTGTATACTTTATGAATCTTTAGCATGACCATCTTTACAATATAGGAGGAATTTGCATATATTTATTGCTAATTATTTATTGCATATATTTATGGCAAATGATCTTTATTTATTTTTTTAAACTCTTAACTTTTTATACAAACAGTTATGGTACTAGATCATGCTTCAGATACATGCTTTTTCTTTTTATGCCCCTTGGGCATGGAATGACTTGCAAAACGTACTTAAACTGGTGTTTCAGCCACCTTTGAATACTTTTAAATATATTTTGCAGTCTGTTTTAAGCGTCTTGTAAGTGCTTTTCTTGACCCTATTTTTATCAACTGTTTTGTTGTAGTACTGTTTTGTGCTGCCGTCTTGACCAGGTCTCCCTGGAAGAAGAGATTGTGATATCTCAATGGGATCTTCCTGGTTAAATAAAGGATAAATAAATACAATAAATAATGAGAATCACTATTGATAATAATAGAAAAAATACTAAAAGCGAAATGACAAGTCATGGTCAATAACTTGTCATCTAAATATGATCTTAATTGTCTAAAAATGTGATTTATTCTCTTATAATTAATATATTTTCTTATTTTATATAATTTCTTATTTTGTGTCTTTTAATTTTGAGGTGAAGTCTGACCTGGGCATGTTTTTGGTGAGATTCACCCATTCACTTCTAACATTTTTAGTTAAATTTAAGAGAATTTTCTCTTAAAGGGATAGTTCACCCAAAAAATGAAAATTCTGTCATCATTTACTCACCCTCAAGTTGTTAAAAATCTGTATAATTTTCTTTGTTCTGTTAAACACAAAGGAAGATATTTTGAAGAATGTGTTATACTGAACAGTTTTGGGGCACCATTGACTTCCATAGTAGTTTTTTCCTACTATGGAAGTCAATGGTGCCCAAAAGTGGCCTGGTTACAAACTTTCTTCAAAATATCTTCCTTTGTGTTCAACAGAACAAAAAAAATTTATACAGATTTGGAACAACTTGCGGGTGAGTAAATGATAGAATTTTCATTTTTGGGTGAACTATCCCTTTAAAGTAGAAAACCAATGAATGATGAGGACCAGAATCATGATTAGAGAAATTAAATCAGTCATCTTGATAAATGACTTATAGTTATGTCAAGATGATTAAAATTTAAACCTAAAGATCTTATGTAGTGTTTAGTTATAATTCTGGATGAAACCAGACCCTGAGTGAAACCTTGTGTGATTCTCTCTCACAGATCAGTGGAATCTGGCCCGACCACTCCGACACACCTTGAGTTTTGGAAGTTACTGGAGAACTGACAAAACTGTTGCTCTGTGCCTTGCATTCTATGTCGTGCCATCAGTCATTTTGAAACACTACACAAACATTGCTAAAGCTTTTAGAATGCAAAAATATCAAGCTATTTGAAACACTATTAACTAGGGATGAAAATTTGGCCAATAATTATTTGAAAAACTAGCTTTCCTTTCACAGCCTTATCTATGATTGTAAAATATCATGTTTTGAGGCCTGTTTTCTCTTTTACATTGTTACAATTTCAAAACAGTTATCAGTTTTTTTCTGTGACAGAGAAAAATAATATACTGTGTAAATAGAATAGCCCTAATTTTATTTGTGTGTGTGTATATATTTATTTATTTTGTTGCAAAATGTAACTATATTATCACTTAGCTGTTTATATTTATTTATTTATTTATTTTGTTGCAAAAATGTAACTACATTATCACTTAGCTGTTTATATAAAGTTGGATATATAACTGTGTCCAAGTTTATGTGCACACATACAGTATACTTGATACTCGCATACACGATATATACTATACAGCAAATGTCAACTACCTAATTGCTTGTGTCGTCACAAAATGTAAACTATTATCAGCCAGCTTTAATCTTCTAAATGCGACTATAAGCCCTGGAGACCTTATACCTTTATGGTCCACTTAATTCCCAGCATGTAGTTTTATTTTCTGCGTTTAGGAGTATTGTTAGAGAGGTCACTCATGAGTGTCTGATCTGGATCAATACACATGGGTGTGGTGTTTAACTTACTATTCATCGAGGTGTGGACTGACAGATTTCTCTAATGTCATTGTCTGTCATATGCATCACTCACAATCTACTTTAAAACACACACTTGTAAAAGTTAACCCTCATTTCTAAGTATACATAGACAGAGTTTGTTGGCTTCTTCTAAAAAGTTTCTTCCATTTAGACAGTTATTTAAGAATCATGTTTTGCATGTGTCAAGGAAGAGCAGTGTTGATCCTGTAGCTGATTTGTTTAATATTAAACTTTGGAGTATAACATGTAATAAAATTAATGTAACTCAACTAAAGTTGTGCACTCCTACTCCAAGTATCCTCTTTTCACATCCTCTTTGCCTTTTTCCAGTCGGATTTGGTGGAGAGTTCAAGCATTCGGGAGGAAGTCGTGGACTTAAGAGAAATAAAGAATGGCTTCTCAACTGAGATCAAGACCGAGGTAATCGAGGTGGAACCGGTTGCCAAGCTGGACAACCGCTTCTTTGGTGAGCTTCTTGCCGAGGTTTACCGCAAGAACTCCGATATTCACACCTGCATCTCCGAGCATGTAGCGAAGATCCGGGGAAGGTAGAGCACGTCCTTCAACATTTTAATGCTTTTCGCAAGCTAATTAATGAAATGCCATGCTTCTATTACAATGAGATATACTGTAGTTGTGTTTCATATACTGTAAATTGTGTTTCACATATTTTTTCTTAGTGAATTCCTCCCTGTGTGTCTTGAAGGAGAATTTAAATTGAATATTTGCATGCAGATAACAGCCAGTAACCCTGTCAACCACTATGTAGATGATTGAAGACTTGACACATAATGAGAAAAACCTATTACAGACCAAAAGGAAATCTCATCTCTTTACTTAATCTACGGTCACTTTCTCAAATGACTCATTAGAGTGATCAAAAACCTGAAACCTCTACGCCTTGTCTAAAGCTGTCTAAGAGCAATGCTCAATCCAGTGATTCATAGCGAGTTAATAGGTTCTGTACTTTACACCTTAGAAATGATTGTGAGAACAGCAACACCTCTGGATGCCTCTGCTTTAAGGCTCTTTTTTTTTCTTTCTTTAATTTTGACTCATTCATAATGTTCTCCATCTCTGCAGGAAACACCTTCTGGACCCCACCATTGACTACAAGGTAGGGAGTGGCAGATTGTTCAGTTCCCGTAATGTTGGCTTAAAGTTTTCCTTGTTGCATACAGGTTTTCAAGTTTCAATTATGGTTAGTTCAAAACCCTTGTCATTGACATTCATTTGTTCAAAAGTCAATTTAAAGTGCAGTTTATGCACACAGTGACTTGATTACACCTATTCTTCTATTATGAAAATTTTTGTTTTTTGATATTTTCACTGGAGCATTAATTAAAAAATATCAGTGATATCTGTCCTGTAAAATATATATATGTAAAAAATGTTTTTGGGAAGTTGCATTATATGACATTCTATATTTTTACATATATTATGCATATTGATTGTAATAATGATTAATAATTAATGTTATTTTGAAAGAAAGAAGAAAAGATTTAAAAAAAATGTTGTTGCAGCTTTGTCGAAGAATATATACGATGAAATTGCTAAACACGTGTTTGTCTGTATGTGTGTTTGCAGGTGGAAAAAGAAGAAATAGAGAGTCTTATTCCTAAAGGAGTGTCCGAACTGACTAAGCAACAGATCCGCTACCTGCTGCAGGTGAGCTCACATCTGCCCTGCCCTCTCCCACTCAGCCCCACCTACCTCTCAGTACACTCCACCCTCAGACACCTCTCCTGACAGCAGCAGATTATTAGCTCATAAACCTGTGCCAGGAACACATTTTCCTCTAGGCACAACGGAGCCTCACAGTCATTCTGTTTATTTCACAAGGGCCTGGGACTATGATAAAAACAGATATTTGCTTCAACTCAACGTCAACTTTAGATATTCGGTCAACTTTATTGAGCAGGTTAGATTAGATTAAGTGCTGTCATTTTATTTCAGTTTTTTGAACGACCAGGGGGCAAGTCTCAGTACTGGCAGGAAATGTAGGTGGGGGGGAATGAATGAACAGCGCACTCTTCCACTCTCATTAACCACAACTGAGGTGCCCTTGAGCAAGGCACCTAACCCCCAATCACTCCTTGGGCACTACAGCAAAAATGCTGCGCACTGCAGTTCACAGTGTGTGTGTTCAATACTCGCTGCTGAGTGTGTGAACCTGGGTGGGTGAAAATCCAGAGTGCAAATTCTGAGTATGGGACACCATACTTGGGTACACATCACTCTCACTTTTTTCCTCCAAAAAAGTTGATATATGTGATTTATTTTACTTTTTTTTTAATTCATCAGCATATAAAGTAAATTATTTATTTAAGATATTTTAATTAACAAGCCCAAATATAATATAATATAATATAATATAATGGTCAATACATATGAAGCTCTTTTGACAGTAGTTTCAGACAAAGTAATTGTCTTTCTCTCTCTCATCTAGACTCGTGTGACAGCTGATAAGACCATGCGTCTGTTGATGGCCACGTTCAGCAGTCTGCGAGAGGAGCTAGTGCATATGCAGGAGGATCTGAGGGTGAGTGCGATTATTTCACCACTAAACCAGCCAACAGCCTCCTGTCCTGCAGAAACAGTCCCCAGTTGCCACTGTGGATATGATGATGAAACATATCAGGTTTTGCCCTGTGGGTGTGCATTTGTTTTACAACCCAGCTTTTAGCAAACCTTGTGTTTATCAAGGTGTGATGCATGTATAAACAGATTCAAGGGTATGATAACAGCTACACAACAGCCCCCTGCCCTTCAACATTGTTAGTTTTACCGTAACAAAAAATAATACTATTTTATAAAAGTATTTTAAACAAAATATTTCCAGTTCTTCGATTATACATAAGAAAAAGTTGACATATGTCAAATGCATCTTGAAGCAAGTACAAATTCAGATTGTTGTGATACAGTATACCAAAAAAATATCACAGAAAGCAACCTGCTTTGTTGGTTTAGCAGGGGTAATTTCCTGTTTGAGTGAACAAAACTTCCTACTCTGTTAAACATAAACCATTACAGGTTCACCACAAATGCATGCGGCATCTTTTCAATTGGTAAGCCAATGTGGAGCAGCCAACAGCTACTGAAAACAGCAACTACGTCAGTGTCTGTGTTTAAAATTTTTCACTAATTATTCACTCACCTAAATAATCAACAAAAGTTAATTACTTATTATTAAGCTTTGTGTGCGGTCTCATTTGAAGCTAGAAGTATTGCGAACTTGATTGAGAAATACGGAAGTACAATGAATGCACTGTGCATGTATGCATGCTTATGGGTGTGTGTGTGACATCTGACTGGTCTTGATTGGTCAGTTGTAGCATTCTGATGTCATATTTTATGTTACAACTAGGGCTGCATGATTTGGGGAAAAATCAAATAAATTATTGTACTAATTAACATTAAATAATAATAATAATGTTGTTGTTATTATTACTATTAATATTTCACCTTAAAATAAAAAACAACTGTAAAATTACAAATACTAATATTTATGGCTGTCTTAATTTCTTAATTTTCAAACATTGAAACACGTTAAGCTTTTATTTTAGTGGAAAACTGCAGGGATCCCTTAAAGCTTCTCTCTCTCTCTCTCTCTCTTCTTTTTTTTTTTTAAATAGCTGGTTTATACAGTACGTGCTTCTCATTACAAGTTTGGGAAGATGGATGGCACATGTTCTTTCCAAATGCATGTTATTTGTGACCCAAACTCAGAACACATGCAGAGATGATTTCATGTGGAGAGGCATTTACTGTGAACCGAATCACTCCGAAACACTGAAAACACCAGATCATGAGCTGTTCGCTTGTAAAAGAACACAGTGCAGTGCTTTACTCTGAAACATGCGATAAATTGCAAAAATTTTTTGCAATTTGATAATCACACTAATGCTGGGTACACACCACAAGATCATCGGGCTGATTTTGGGCCGATTTCTCCCCTTCTGACAGTCCTAGGTAATGTCCCAATTATCTTAATGGTTGTACAGATTATCTTATCAGATTTTCCTGTGGTGTGTTAAGAGTGACTGAATCTGCTCGGAAGAATGTTGGAGCCATCCCGATCGCAAATCGTACAGTGCTCAGCGTAAATGAGTACACCCCCTTTGAAAAGTAACATTTTAAACAATATCTCAATGAACACAAAAACAATTTCCAAAATGTTGACAAGACTAAGTTTAATATAACATTTGTTTAACTTATTACATGAAAGTAAGGTTAATAATATAACTTAGATTACAAATCTTTCAGTTTTACTTAAATTAGGGTGATGCAAAAATGAGTACACCCCACAATAAAAACTACTACATCTAGTAGTTTGTATGGCCTCCATGATTTTTAATGACAGCACCAAGTCTTCTAGGCATGGAATGAACAAGTTGGCGACATTTTGCAACATCTATCTTTTTCCATTCTTCAAGAATGACCTCTTTTAGAGAGGATGGAGAGTGCTACTCAACTACTCAATTCCCCATAGGTGTTCGATTGGGTTCAGATCAGGAGACATACTTGGCCACTGAATCACTTTCACCCTGTTCTTCTTCAGAAATCCAAAAGTGGCCTTAGATGTGTGTTTAGGATCATTGTCATGTTGGAAAAGTGCACGATGACCAAGGGCACGGAGTGATGGTAGCATCTTCTCTTTCAGTATAGACATCTGTGAATTCATGGTGCCATCAATGAAATGCAGTTCCCCGACACCAGCAGCACTCATGCAACCCCACATAAGGACACTGCCACCACCATGTTTCACTGTTGCCACCATGCATTTTTCTTTGTATTCCTAACCTTTGCGACGCCATACAGTTTTGAAGCCATCAGTTCCAAAAACATTTATCTTGGTCTCATCACTCCAGAGTATAGAGTCCCAGTAGTCTTAATCTTTGTCAGCATGGGCCCTGGCAAACTCTAGGTGGGCTTTTTTGTGCCTGGGCTTTAGGAGAGGCTTCTTTCGTTGACGGCACCCATGTATGCCATTCCTCTGCAGTGTACGCCGTATTGTATCATGGGAAATAGTCACCCCAGTTTGGCTTTCTACTTCTTTAGATAACTGCAGTGAACTTGCATGTCGATTTTCTTCAAACTTTCTCAATCAGAAGACGCTCCTGTCGAGGTGTTAACATCCGTTGACGACCTGGACGTCTCTGTGAGATAGTTGCAGTTCCATCTTTTTAAAATGTTTGTACCACTTTTGCTACAGTATTCTGACTGATAAGAAAAGCTTTGCTGATCTTTTTGTAGCCTTCACCTTTCTGGTGTAAAGAATTTTTTTTTTTTCACATTTCTCTTCCATGTGGTGCCATTGCTGACAGCATGAAATGGGAAGGGGTTTTAACACCCTTTTATAGTCAACTGTCTGCTGGACACCTGTGTAATGAATAATTAGACTCACCTGTCATTTAATTCTTGTTAAATTAGCCATTTGTAGTCTAAAATTTAGCTTTGCTCCAGAGACTTTCAGTGGGGTGTTTTAATTTTTGCATCACCCTAATTTGAGTAAAACTGAAAATTTTGTTCTCTAATTTATATTATTAACCTTACTTTCAAGTTATAAGTTAAACAGATGTTATATAAAACTTAGTCTTGTCAACATTTTCATTGAGATATTGTTTAAAATGAATACTTTTCAAAGGGGGTGTACTCATTTACGCTGAGCACTCTAAATATTTAACATGTTGTATTCAAATCCTGATGTGTGGGGGAACCCCGAGGACAAACTTGTGCACGCTCTGGAGGTTATCACGTGAAATGAAACAATATCCTATCAGAAAGTGAGCTGACAGAAGACGGAAGCATAAGAAACACAGTCATGGTGCAGCACAAAGTAAAGACCATGCTCCCACCATCTCCACGACTTCACCCAAACCCTTTTCTTTTTTTCCCCGTGAATTTTCTGTCAAAATCATTCCAAACACTATCATCGCAATTTCTTCCTGCCTATCGTCTGCCATGTGTATTCTGAAGTCTTGAGAGATTTTGCGAGATTTCCTATGTTCACAGTCGGAAGTCTGGTTGAAAATCTGTTTGTGTGTGGTGTGCTGTCTTTGTCACATCACCGCACACCACACATTATAGGAGAAAAATGGTTAAATCTAGAATTTTTTTTCACCATGTTTGTGGTCTCTAACATTTTGAAAATCTTGTAAGATTTTAAAAATCTTTTAGTGTGTACCCAGCATTAGCCATATTGAAATTTCAGTTTAATTTGATAATTTGTGCACCCCTAGTTAGTGACCACTGAACTATATATTTGATAATTGTCCTTGGCAGCCTTTCTTCTCACAAATTTTTTTTATATAAAATGTAAGCACTTAAATCATTATTTTATTTGATAATTAACTCTAAAAGGTGTGATAATGTACAGTCAGATGGTCATTATTGCAAAAAAATAATTTATTAATTAATTAATTTATAATTTATCAGACAAGGTGATAAGAGTCACCGTTTTGTAGTTTGTTGTTTGTTGAAAATATCAGCCTGTCTGTTAGCATATATTTTGACTAGGTTCTACAGTATATCTCCCTTTTACAAATCTATAGGCCTATTTTTTTACTACCCTAACCATGCACAATTATATGGTTAGTTGCATCTAGATTTACTGTGTGCGTTTGCAGCGTCTGGAGAGTGAGAAGGAGGAGCTGGAGAGAGATCTAAGCTTTAAGGCAGATCAGGCTCTGCAATATGACAGACTACTGGAGACCGTACGTGAGCACAACAGACAACTGCAGGTACCACTTCACTTCATCATCTCCTGCCAACAATGCAACACCAATAAAACTAGCCTTATATGATAATTGAAGACAGTTAATGGATTAAGTGGTCATTTTAAAGGGGTCATGGTGTGAGAAATCAAATTTGCCTTGATTTTTTTTTACATATAAGAGGTCTTTCTACCATTAAAACATCCTACAAGTTTCATAGCTTAAATTGTCCTCCTCATTATAAACAAAGCATTTATTTAATCAAGCTCCAAAAACAGCTCATTTAAATATTGTGGGATCTAGAGTTCGGTACTTCGGTACCACATCGGTACTGAAATTTAAAAAATGTAATGCTTTGAGGGCTGTTGAGTGGATTCGTAAACACCTCTGATTGGCCATTGTGTTCATGGCTCATCGGATATATCTGTGATTGGCTTCAGTGATCAATGCTTCAAAAACTTTGTAAATAGTCATCATTGACGCTCTTCACCGAGTGCTTACACAGATACACACGGGAACGTTTGAAAGCAGGCGTCTATCGCGGACCAGTCCGCTGATAGACGCCTGCTTTCAAATGCTTCCGCTCCCGCTTTCAAAACGCTTTCAAATTCAAACACTTCCATGCGTTTTCAAATGCTCCCATGTGTTGATCATTGTAGCCAATCACAGACATATCCGATGAGCGCGTCAACACAATGGCCAATCAGAGGTGTTTACGAATCCGCTCAACAGCGCTCAAAGCATTACATTTTTAAAATTTCAGTACCAATTGGTGCCGAAGTCGGTACTATTGACAACTCTAGTGGGATCTGTGATGTCACATACATTTGTAAATCCCTTCCTCCAGAGCAAGACATCGACAAATAGGCCCTGCCCACTGGCATTCAGTTGCTTAACGGCTGACATTTGCCTACACTGGGTGCGACTGTTACGTCTCATCAAAATCGAGTATTACGTCACATTATAATCACTGACGCTGTCTACACTGGATACAGTAAACAGTGGCGGTTTACTGACAAGCCTTAAAGGAGCTGCCCCTTAAAAAAGGATCATTTCAGACAGAGGGTTAGAATGAATGTTTAAAAATAATCATTTTCCACACTATTAGTTTTTTTGTGCAAAAAAACTTGATATGACCCCTTTAATGATGATAACTAACAACCCGTGCATGTTGTTAGATATCCATCTCAGAACTTCATGTCCTTTTTTTCTCTCAGGCGGCTGTGAAGGAAAGTAACAATGCTCAACGTACTCTAGAAAGTCAGCTACTGACCTTCCAGAGCAAAGACCCCAGCAAAGACTTCCGTATCAAAGAACTGGAGGGCAGCAAGAGAGCCCTGGAGCAGGAGAATGAGCTACTCAGGAAGAAGGTGGGCAAACCTCAGGGTCTTCATCAAAATTCAATGTAATCTGTATTTCAATTGCACATGTTCAATAAATGACCAAAATCAATCAGCTTTGCTAATGCAAATATTTACTATAATATTGAATTATACCCACTTACAGCGTACTAAATTAAACAAAAATGCTGTTTTTATAACATTTTAAATATATATATTTTATTATTATTTAAATATAATATGTGTGCAGTGAAGTGTGCCGTGAAGTCAGCACAAAAGAAACATGGTTCATGGACCTTTAAACTCATCACTCAATTCACACTGCAAACTCACATTTCAGTATAATCTACTTTGTAGACTGTGGCTAGTCCAATCTAACTATAAATGTTATAATATTATGTTTCAGTATTTACAGTTTATGTTTGTGTGCATTTATGGGTATCTCTTCTGCAGTTGGCAGGGCAGTGCAGTAGTTCCACCATCCAAATCAAAACACAGGAGCTGTCTAGAGAGTACGAACAGATGCTGAATGATCTACGGGAAGAGAAGGACAAAGAACTCAAGAACCTGCGGGTAAATAAATAAACAAGTATGTAAGGAAGAAACAAAAAATGCGAAGGAGTTGATGATATTTGTACTCAATGTACAGGGTTCCCACCCTTCTTGAAAGTACTTGAATTTTAGACACATGGATTCAAGAACTGGAAAGTATGTGAAAACAAACATAGGTACATAACAAACATAGGAAAGCAGAAAAAATCTGAAAAAAGCATTGTGAGCCCATGGATCATGATCACGCACAGCAGCCCTGTATGATGAATGCCTGAGAAGCATGGAGATATTCAACTAGCTCAATATCAGGGAAATTAAGTAATGCTTGGCTCAGTATTGAGCTACATAAAATTGTTTTATCAAAGTTCTAACGAATAATGCCTAATAAAGTAGTTTATAAGCACAGTAGTGTTTATACAGTAGTGCTTTGTTTGCAGAGTAACAGGGGTAACCACTATATTTCTGCTGTTCCATAAGTGGCGTCTACTTTCAGAGGCTGAATTTGTGATTTCATTCAGCGGGTCTGCCATTTTTGTTCAGACCAATATGAAGATCGAAATATATTTTTATACAGCTTACACACAGTGTTGTAAATTGGATTGATAAGAAGCTAATGTGCTTTTAAAAAATGTAGAGTAATTAGTTATCTAGAATATTATATATATATAATCATATTTTAAATTAATATGTATAATCATTCATAATTTCAAGATCTTGACTAAAATTGAAATAACACCACAACATTTATTTCCATCAAGAGGTAGATAATTTTTTGGTCAAGATCTTGTATTGACAATGCAAGATTCGAGCACTTTGTAAAGTCTACTCCAGCACATCCCAAAGACTTTCAATGAATTTAGGGTCTGGACTCAGAGGTGGCAATTCATGTGTGAAAATGATTCATCATGCTCTCTAGTGTTGTCAAAAATATTGATATTTCGATATGTATCGATACTGAAATATCTGAAACGATACCAATACTCCTTTCTGCAGTATCGATACACCGATACCAGCTGCGCGTTCTTGTTCTCCTTTCTGACAGCGAGTTGACACGCACCTGCCTCCTCTCATCAAGTCATCTCATTCACTCCGGTTAAATAGTGTTGGTGTGACCGTGTCTGAATTTCGACTCATTCCCGCAGATTTCGCGCTCACATCTGAAGCGCGCACATAACATAGGTATAATACAGGGCTGGCCGATATGACCAAAATCTTATATCACGATATGAGTAATTGTATATCATGATAACAATATATATCACAATATAGTTATTTTTGCTTTAAATAAGATTTTTATGATATCAAAATTTTTCATACCACTGAAATTTCATTATTCTTATCACCAATTTCAATATCGCTTATAAAATTAATACTAGCCTAAAAAACTCTCAAGCTTACAGAGACAAATAAATAGTGATAAAGAAATAGCAAAGAAAACAAACTACAATAGAAAAAAGACAGACGAAATAGACCTACCTGGGAAAAAAAACTTAAAGCACTAGAAATAAAATGTAAAAAGTAATCAAAGGTATAAAAAACAATGCATAGTCTTTACTGTGTAAATTAAATATACATTTATTCTTATTAAAGTTACAAAAGCAAGCAGTGAGAGATTTTCTCTCTTTTTTTGTTGTTGTTTGAGTAGCATTAATAATGACAGGTAAATTTGGATGCTGTCCCTTTAAGACTGACTGCTTCGATCGATTATATTCAAGCCTCGTCTTTCTCAACTGTACCTTCACTTAAGACATAAATGGCTCTGTTTACTTGCAAATACATGGTCACTTTGACAGATAGGTATGTGTATTTAACCGTTCAAGCCCAATTAGGCGGCAAAAAGCAGTCCTCTCATGTGCTCTATGAGCAGCGGCTTCATGTCGCACGTTTCTCAGACAGCGCTGAGAAACAGTCTCTCAGAGAGTGCGCGCATATGCTGAAATGAGTTGTCTTTCGCTACTAATTTCGCTTCATCGGTTTAAAACCACTTGTTTTTAAACCTCAATGCTTAAAAACTCTTGCAAAGGATAAGCTTTCGTGACTGCGCAGCATAGCAACCTCACATGAGCATAACCGCGACAGAGACGATAGTCCAAAATCTCTACCGGTTGACAAATTTCTACCGTCTAATGTGTCTACCAGTTTATCCACCACCCCTACTTATTTTGCTTAAAGTACACATGAAATCAAAATAAACCCTACCCACACTCTGACTTAGGCAAATCAGGTAACGCTCTCAAAAACGGCTCTCTGTTTATGGCCTCACCCACTGACCTGGTAACTCCCATTACTGTCTTGCAGAGACCTATACTTGTCTGAGAGAGCCGAGGGAGGTTTCTATGCGCAGACTTTGGCAGTGTGCTAGTCAGCACGAGCGCTGCACCGAGTTCTTTTTCAGGATATATTGTGCTTATAACTCTTTTTAACATCAAGCACATCCCGCTCTTTATATTCTCATTCATGCATTTCATCACTCTGAAGTACGGTGGCCCAGTAGTGCACAACACAACGAAATTAAAAAAGCAAACATAAGTTCACAACACAACGAAATCGAGCCACAACACAATGAAATAAAGCCACAACACAACGGAATCAAGCCACAACACAATGAAATAAAGCCACAACACAACGAAATCGAGCCACAACACAACGAAATAAAGCCACAACACAACGGAATCAAGCCACAACACAACGAAATAAAGCCACAACACAAAGAAATCGACCCACAACACAACGGAAATGCTCCCGACCACTTGGGGGCTCTCAGAGCTCGGTAAAGTTAGTTTTCCTTGCCAATGTTCTATAGAGTCGGCAGTAATATCAATACCACGATTAGTTTTAACAGTATGTAATGTTAACCACTGTATATCGACATGAAATATTAATTCAAAATCACCTACATGCAAAATAGCTTCATATTTATACCTGTGAATGATTTGACGCGCTACCACAGCGAATGATGAAGGGAACGTCTGCGAATTCCACCAAGTGGTTAAAACGTATAATTTGTATTCATTAAAATTACTTTTAACATTTTAAAACAGACATATTCAAATTCCAAAGCTGGTCAGTCTTACCAACAGGAACTAACAAGCTTTGGAATTTGAACATGTCTGTTTTTAAATGTTAAACAAAGTCATTGTAATGAATACAAATTATACGTTTTAACCACTTGGTGAAATTGGCAGACATTCCCTTCATCATGCGCCATGGTATCGCGTCAAATCATTCACAAGTATAAATATGAAGCACAATAGCACGTAGTTGATTTTTAATTAATATTTCATGTCGATATACAATGTTTACATACTTAAAACTAATCATGGTATTGATATCTTTGTAAGACTGTCGACTTTATAGAACAGTGGCAAGGAATACTAGTATTACCAAGCTCTGAGAGCCCCCAAATGGTCGGGAGCATTTTTTGTGTTGTGGCTTTATTTCGTTGTGTTGTGGCTTGTTTCCGTTGTGGGATGCCAACCGCCGTAAAACAGGAAAGAAGAAGAAGATGTTTCCGTTGTGTTGTTGCTTTATTTCGTTGTGTTGTGGCTTGTTTCCGTTGTGTTGTGGCTTGATTTCGTTGTGTTGTGGCTTTATTTCATTGTGTTGTGAACTTATGTTTGCTTTTTTAATTTCGTTGTGTTGTGCACTACTGGGCCACCGTACTGAAGTGTCAATAGTGCAATATATTTACATACTGCGATATATATGATATAGCAAATTCTCTAACGATAGATATTTTATTTCGTGGTAACGATATACAGTACAGTCCAAAAGTTTGGAACCACTAAGATTTTTAATGTTTTTAAAAGAAGTTTCGTCTGCTCACCAAGGCTACATTTATTTAATAAAAAATACAGTAAAAACAGTAATATTGTGAAATATTATTACAATTTAAAATAACTGTTTTCTATTTGAATATATTTCACAAAGTAATTTATTCCTGTGATGGCAAAGCTGAATTTTCAGCATCATTACTCCAGTCTTCAGTGTCACATGATCCTTCAGAAATCATTCTAATATGCTGATCTGCTGCTCAAGAAACATTTAATGTGTACAATTGTACAAAATATTTGTGTACAATATTTTTTTTCAGGATTATTTGATGAATAGAAAGTTCAAAAGAACAGTGTTTATCTGAAATCTAATCTTTTGTAACATTATAAATGTCTTTACTGCTTTACTTTTGATTGATTTAATGCATCCTTGCTGAATAAAACTATTCATTTCTTTAATTTCTTTTCAAAAAAATTAAAATTAAAATTCTTACTTTTGAACGGTAGTGTATAATGCTACAGAAGCTTTGTATTTCAGATAAATGCTGTTCTTTTGAACTTTCTATTCATCAAGGAATCCTGAAAAAAAAAGTACACAACTGTTTTCAACAATGAAAATAATCATAAATGTTTCTTGAGCAGCAGATCAGCATATTAGAATGATTTCTGAAGGATCATGTGACACTGAAGACTGGAGTAACGATGCTGAAAATTCAGCTTTGCATCACAGGAATAAATTACTTTGTCAAATATATTTAAATAGTACACAGTTATTTTAAATTGTAATAATATTTCACAATATTACTGTTTTTTACTGTATTTTTAATTAAATAAATGTAGCCTTGGTGAGCAGATGAAACTTCTTTTAAAAACATAAAAAATCTTAGTGGTTCCAAACTTTTGGACTGTACTGTATATCGTCATATCGCCCAGCCCTAGCCTAAAAAAACCGTGTGCATAATAAAACCGACTCACAGTGTAGGCTGTGTATGGTTGACAAACAATTTAGGTCATTAATATACACTACTGTTCAAGTTTGGAGTCAATAAGATTTTTAAAATGTTTTTTAAAAAAATCTCTTATACTCTTGGTGAGCATAAGATAATTTTTTCAAAAACACTTTAAAAAGGGCTGCATTTCTTTGATCAACATTACAGTAAAAAATTTTATATTTTGAAATATTATTACAATTAAAAAAGATTTTTTTCTGTTTTAATATATATTAAAATGTAATTTATTCCTGTGATTTAAAGCTGAATTTTCAGCATCATTACTCATGTCTTCAGTGTCACATGATCCTTCAGAGATCATTCCAAGATGCTGATTTGGTGCTCAATAAACATTTATTATTATTATCATATTTGATAACAAAACTGCTTAATATTTTTGTACTGCTTAATATTTTTGTGGAAACCATGATTAGTTTTTTTGGGGGTTTTTTTCAGAATACTTTGATAAATAGAAAGTTAAAAAGAACAGCATTTATTTGAAACAGAAAGCTTTTAGAACATTAGAACTGTCTTTACTGTCACTTTTGATCAATTTAATGCCTCTCTGCTAAATAAAATTAATTTCTTTAAATGCATTTATAAAAAAATCTTACTGAACCCAAAAGTATGAATGTTAGTGTAGAATTCTTCAAATGCAGCCCATCTAGTCAGAACTATCTATTTTATGTGTATTTCTTCTTTTCTAGACTCAGCTTATAAAAATCCAGACCGAGCGCACCATAACACACACCACTGACAGCACCTTGGAACTGCGCATCACTGAGCTCCTGTCCAAACTGGAGCAACGTGAAAGCGTCATCAGACACCAGGAGGAGGTATGTCAACATACGCCCTCATAGAGACATGAAATGCTCTGACAGTGTTGTGTCAGAAACCTGCTGGAAAAACATAAAGCTCAATGAGTTGAGGAAGTCCCTATTTTTGGCCTTTTATGCCTTTATTAGTAGATAGGACAGTGTAGACGAGATGGGAAACAACGGGGAGGAGAGAGAGGGGCACAGGACAGGGAAAGGCCCTTGAGCCGGGACGCAAACTCAGGTCGCCTGAGGCACATCTGCACCATATGTTGGGAGTGCTGCCCACAAGGCTATTGCTCCGACAGGTGGTCCATTTTTGTACCTTTCAATTTTCACCATGCCCTCTGTGTAATATATGCTGTCTGTCATTCTAGAAATGCCTCAGCAGCAATTTTAAGGTAAACCTGACTTAACTCAGGATCAACAGAATTACAGTTAATCTAGGTTTACTGTAAAAACTAAAACACAGAAAAAATTTGTTAAATGTGACATTTTAAACTAGGGTTTAAAGTTGGTACAGCTGAACTATCAGATAAACCTTGATTTAATCCAAGTTAAAGATTATTTCAGTCGTTCATTCTGTACGCATTTCTTTTTTGTTAACTTTGTTTGTTGGAAAAATAGATATTTAGTGATATGAATTAATTCAGAAGGCTGTATTGACATATTCAAGGAAAACAGCATCTGTTTCTAAACAAATTACTGAACGAGTACATGGTTCTAATTATAAGGAGCGGCAATTGACATCATAGTTGACATTCTTTCGTTCCATCTCTGCGTTACCTCAGCCTCATTACCCCTGAGGAATGTGAATTCATAGTACAATCTGACTGACAGATACCTCTCCACTTTTCTACTGGAGTACTTCATTCTGACCTTTGACTTTGCACTCACAGGAGATCAAGCGACTCAAACAGCAGAAGGTCGACAACTCCAGCAGTACGACGAGGACTGTTGTTACCAAGAGGTGTGTATGTGTGTGTGTTTGTTTTTATTGCTTATGAATAGTCTGAATACCATGTGAAAAGTAAATTGCTAAATTGCCATTCAGTCCTAATGGTCATTGTAAACTCTTTCTTATCATGGAACAGATACATGAACCAGTACCCTATACTGGGTCTGCTGAGTGACGATTACCAGTACACACCACCCATTAAAGAGGACAGGACCGTCGTCATTGAGAGAACAGGAGAGGTCACCACACGACTAATCTAGATTGTAAGACTTGAAATTGTTTGGAATGTGAGGCATTTCTCCAGGTTCAGTGTTGAAATGGCTTTTTACCATGGTCTCTTAAAAGGGGTCATGTAAATTATTAAATTTTCTATGATATTTTGAAGAAAAAACAAAGCTTTTAGAAAAGAAGGGCATTTACATAGAGGTCTTAAAGGTACAGCAGCCAAAAAAAAAAAATTACTACAAATGCTCATGTAAAGCTAAATTCTGAGTTTATTGGATAATTTATTTTATTTAATATTACATACATACTACAATTAAAAAGTTTGGGTCAGTTTTTTTTTTTAAATTGATACTTTATTTGGAAAAGATGCATTACATTGATCAAAAATGACAGTAAATACATTTATAATGTCAAATAAATGCTGTTCTTTTGAACTTTCCATTTATCAAAGTGTGGGGGGAAAAAAACACTTTTTACTGTTTATTAAGCAGCACAATCATTTTCAAATAATAATAATACAGAATATTAGAATGATTTCCGAAGGATCATGTGACACTAAAGACTGGAGTAATGGCTGCTAAAAATGGAGACATTACAGAACAAAATATTAATATATATACACACAACGATGAGCCGAAACATTATGACAACCTGCCTAGTATGCTGTTGGTCCTCTGTGCTGCAAAAAACAGCACCGACCCGCCGAGGCATGAACTCTACAAGAGCCCTGAAGGTGTCCTGTGGTTTCTGGCTACAAGACATTAGCAGCAGATCCTTCAAGTCCTGTAGGTTGTTTGGTGGAGCTGCTGTGGATCAAACTTGTTGGTCCAGCACATCCCACAGATGCTCAATTGGATTGAGCTCTGGGGAATTTGGAGGCCAGGGCAACACCTTGAACTCTTCATCATGTTCCTCAAACAATGTGAACAATGTGTGCAGTGTGACAGGGTGCACTATCCTGCTGAAAGAGGCCACTTCCACCAGGAAACACCATTGTCATGAAGTGGTGTACAACAATGTTTAGGTAGGTGGCACGTGTCAAATTTACACCCACATGAATGGCCGGACCCAGGGTTTCCCAGAAGAACATTGCCCAGAGTATCACATTCCGTCCACTGGCTTGTCATCGTCACACAGTGCATCCTGGTGCCAGTGCATCACTTCCCATGGTAAATGACACACATATACACGGCCGTCCATGTGATGTAAAAGAAAACAGGACTCATCGGACCAGGCGACCTTTTTCCACTTCCAGTTCCAATGCTCACATTCACATTGTAGGTGCTTTCGACGGTGGACAGGGGCCACCATAAGCATTCTGATTGATCTGCTGCCAATATCCATAACCATCAGTTTTGTTTGACTTGTGCCACAATATACCTTCCGTTGACTCGGACCAGACAGTATAGCCTTCATTGCTATCATGCATCGACGGCTGTTGGTAAATTCTCACCACTGCTAACCGGGAGCAACCCAAAAGCCTTGCCGTTTCAGAGATACCCAGAACCAGTCACCTTGTCACCAGTCACCCCTGCATCCAACATGCTGATTACGAGAACTGGTTGTTTACTTACCATCGCCAGCAGCATATCACCCTGTAGCCCAAGACTGGTTGCCCACTGAAGCTAAGCAGGGCTGAGCCTGGTTAGTACCTGGATGGGAGACCTCCTGGGAAAACCAGGTAGCTGCTGGAAGAGGTGTTTGTGAGGCCAGCAGGGGGTGCTCACCCTGTGGTCTGTGTGGGTCCTAACGCCCCAGTATAGTGACGGGGACACTGTACTGTAACAAGCACCGTTTTTCGGATGAGACGTTAAACCGAGGTCTTGACTCTCTGTGGTCATTAAAAATCCCATGGCACTTCTCGTAAAGAGTAGGGATGTAACCCCGGTGTCCTGGCTAAATTCCCTCCATAAGCCCTTACCAATCACGGCCTCCTAATAATCCCCATCCATTTAAATTGGCTCTTTCACTCTCTCTCCTCTCCACCTACAGCTGGTGTGTGGTGAGCGCACTGGCGCCATTGTACTGTGGCTGCCGTCGCATCATCCAAGTGGATGCTGCACACTGGTGGTGGATGAGGAGAGACCCCTGATATGATTGTAAAGCGCTTTGGGTGTACAGTTGTACATAGGAAAGCGCTATATAAATGCCTCATTCATTCATTCATTCATCTAATCTCCCAGATATTAATATGTGGCCTTGTATAGAGATGATTAACGATATTCACTTCACCTGTGACTGGTCATAATGTTTTGGCTCGTCAGTGTGTGTGTGTATGTATACATATATTATGAAATTTATTTTAAATTGTAAATGTAATCATAATATGTAATCATATTATTTTAAATTGTATACATTCTTTCAAAAAACATAAAATTGTACCAACCTCAAATTTTTCAGCAGTAGTAGGATATGTGTAAGTGGTATGAAGACAATGTTTGCTTTAGTTGCACTAGAAGTTTCACATAATTTCCATCATTTCTCACTTTATCGAGAGCATTTATCTTAAGCATGTGTTTGTCTGAGAACAGAACACTGAAGTACACTGTTCAGTAGTTAATAATAGATCGCTCCCTGGCGTAGAGGGCCAATGCTAAATTCTCCCTCTGGCATAAATGAATGATGTCATAGAACTCACTTTTTGCCAGTGACCTCATTATTTTATACACAATGAAAGATGAAAAACAAAATGATGCAATAAAGCAGAATGCATATTTAATCACATTTCTGCTTAGACAAAGAATTGCCAGTAAGCCCCACAAAGACCACAGAAAACAGAGGTGCTGTGTTCTTGCACCAGTTATAATTTCTAAGATAAAAGGTTAACTGCAACATGTACTGTATGTTGCAGCATTTGAGCTCTATACAGCCTAGTGAATGTTTACATCGACACCAGCAGTGCCAGAACATCTTAACAAAATGTGTTGCGTTGACAAATCTTGTAGTCATATTTTCAGAATGGATGAAACAATTTTTCAAAGTCTCATCACTGGGCGTACTTTCCAGCATGTCTCTTATCCATTGAGTGTCCTACAAAGAATTGTGTTACTACAAAGAATGATCAGAGCGGTTTGCCAGAAATATGTTATCACTCAGAAACTGTAGTATAACTATACTATCAAAACTACTACTATATAAAACAAATTTTGAAATCTAAAAAACTGCTAAGCATTCTCAAGCTGTAATGAACACTGACAGGGAAATTCCCAGAATTAGATAAGATAGTTATCAGGTAGTTAGTGAATATAAAATATGTTTTCCCAATAAAATACAGCATGCAAAATTAGACTAAACTGTCTGATGAATTTGTTCCTGTGTGTTCTGTTATTATCAATCCTTAAACAACTGTTTCTTTCTGACAGGAATGAACAGGAAGAAGAAGATTTAGAGGCCTCTGTGTTTTCCCCGTCCAAATCTCATTCCCTCCCTCTCTCCCTGCATGCCGCCCTCTTCCCAGTGGCTCCTATTGGTGACGGTGGCGCTGACTTTTAGTGTTTAGGCTATAGAATTGGATGATGCCGTATGAAGTATGAACCAAGAAAAGCATTTAATGACACAAAATCTTCCAGAAACATCTTGTTTATTACGATATAGCATGACTACTGATATTTGTGTGTCATCTCTTCATATGATGCACCACAACCTCTAGTCAACACTACTGTAAGGATGTAAATATTTGGAGAGAAATGACTTGCAAGTATCATAAACCTTGACTGGAATGAAAGTTAAGCATCGTCAGTAATGTAAAAGGTGATTGCTCGTTTTCTTATTCATTTGGGTACATTAATTATGCTAATTTTATTCAGTTTTTTATTCTTATGTCACAGAGGTGATGCTCTATATAGAAAATAATGCATAAGGTAATAGTGGTCGACCAATACATGTTTTTCAATGGCCCACGCAGATATCTGGAGAGCAGGATGACCCACTAAATACAAAAAGTTTGGGGTCAGTAGCATTTTCTAATGCTTCTGAAAGAAGGCTCAACAAGGCTGCAAAGCATATTTGATCAAACGACATTAAAAACATTGTGAAATATTATTACATTTTTAAAGGACTGTTTTCTGTTTGAATATATTTTAAATGTAATTTATTCCTGTGATGGTAAAGCTGTATTTTCAGCATCCTTACTCCAGTCTTCAGTGGTACATGATTCTTCATAAATCATTCTAATATGCTGATTTGCTGCTCATGAAACATTTATTACTAATGTTGAAAACAGTTGTTCTGCTTAATATCGTTGTGGAAACCGTGATACTTTTTTCAGGATTCTTTGGTGAATACAAAAGTCACTATTTTATTTGATATTTTTCTTGTAACAATGTAAAATGTTTTACTCTCTTTTGATCAATTTAATGCATCCTTGCTGAATAAAAGTCTAAATAAAAATCTGACTGACCCCAAACTTTTTAATGGTAGTTTACATAGAAAACGTACACGAGAAACACAAAAATGTAAAAATAAATAAGTTAAATAAAAGTAAAAAAATAAGAAAAATATTTTTTAAATATTTTTTTATTTATCTGTTTACAAAGCTGTTGGATATTGTAAATAACACAAGGGGGCGCCAACACAGTTATCAACCGATGGCAGATATCTATTTTTACATTTCTCAATACTTGGGTGACTTTTTCAAAACTCTTCACACAGTGATCACAACATCAGTCTATGGGGCTAAACTGTGGATAATTTATCATTGCTTTGGCACAAAATGCATTCAGTGACTACATCTTTCAAATTACATGAATTCTTTTCTCACACAATTACTGCCTCAACTCCTGTACCTGGCCAATTTGCACATACTCTTTTCAAAACTATTAAACTTAAGTCCAAACCTTAGCATAATATAAAATTGAATAAGAACGAAATCTGCTACATTTCTACAGTAATACCATATTGAAATATATTCTGAATCTAAAAAAAATCAAATACTATAACTATAAAAAAAAATAAAAAAAGCTTGAACAGCTACACAAGTGTTGTCTTGTATCATCTAAAGAAAACTTGGGAATAATTTTTACTGTAATCTAAAAATGGATCATGTAATATACAGCAGTGAATTCTAAACAGCAGAGAGTGTCATTCTTGTTCTGTAAAGAAATTTTACAAAAGAAAACATTGTATAATGCTACATGGCATTGTTTTATGGGTGAAAAACTGTAAGTGTTATGGAATGGAAGAATGAGTTGATTTGAGACATCACATGTATGAAGTGTTTTGGTAGTTTTAGTGCATTTTAAATGTGAATCAACTGCTGTTGCCAAGTTGAAAGTTGGTTAGGAGAACTGCGTGAAGAGTTTTTAAAAAACGTAAGTATTGAGAAATGTGTCAGCGATTGTAAAAAAACTAGCTCTGGCTGATACATTTGTAGACCACTTATATGTAATGTAAGCTGGTGATGGGTTTTACTGCTTTAAAGTGGTTGATCGTGCATGGGGTAACAGTGATTGGTGTAAACTATCTAAATTCTCACAGCTATATGTAACTTCTTTTTTTTTTCTTTTTTTTTTGTATCTGTCAAATGGTCAATTTTAGCCTATGTAAACATTGGTTGTTTTAAATAAAGTTAATAAACATAAAAACCTCCATAAACATTTCTGTTTTTATAGTCTGAAACTGCTGGGATGTTTTTGTCATGGTACATTGAATCTATTTCTACAGAATCTGCCTGTGTTTTTACACATGAAAGGACATTTTTTGACGTGACTACAGAAATTATTTTGAACTGTAAAGAAAATGATCTTTGATGCATCTTTTCTTTTTCATTTGAAATGTGCCCTTTCAAATTAAACTTCACATTCAAATTAAACTTCACATGCATCTACAGCATGCATCTCTTTTGGATGAAACTTTACATCTTGTAAATGTTTGTGCTAGAAATAAAGAATATTGTGACTTCTTGACATCTAAAGGTGTTTATTTCTCTTCTAAACTGAACCTGTAGTTTGTCCAGACAGAGTGTTCTGCTTTTTTTTTTTTT
>RJVU01057856.1:643128-657864 GCA_003731715.1 Anabarilius grahami | reverse complement strand
ATATATATATATATATATATATATATATATATATATATATATTATATATGTGCTTGGTGAACTAAAATACTCTTGTCCTCGGACGAAGAGATATTTTGTTTGCTGTATATATAATGGACAGACAACACCAAATAAGACACACGATAACACAGAGCGCTGCTGAAGACTTCAGAAGCTGGCGTTCTTTGTTCTCAGGGGTGCTTTATAGTTTCCTGGTCCGTGACGTCACCCGCTCTGACGTCCCATCACACTATTGGTTCGATTTCATGAGTGCTTTTTTACATGTGTAAAACAATCTAACTTGATAGATGCTCGCTTTCTTAAAGGCATACACTCATTTATTTATATATCAATTAAGCAGGAAACTCATTACCTGTAGAATATTATTCTACTGGGTTACAGCTGTATTTGCTCAAAATCTGGCTTTCTTAGACCAGTTCGTCTAGGATGAATCCAGCTTATTATTCATTTTAATTAAACATGTGTCTTCCTTTATATCTAAGTCCTTTATGTCAATGGCTATGCTCGCAATAAGAGCTGTTAGAACTGAATGAAGAAAATAAGCATTTCTGGTAGCACTTTATTTTACAGTACGTGTACTTTCCTGGTACATATATAGTAATTATGTTGTACATACAGGTAAAAGAGTGGTAACACATGGTACTTACCTGACATGTATGTACATGGAAACTAATAAGAAACACTGCTGTACTTTCCAATGGTACATACATGGTAACTACTTTGTACCTATAGACAAGTGTTGGGTAATAACAGGCACTTACTTATAGTGTCAGTATATGGTAACTAACAGACACATTACTGTACTTACTAATGGTATGTACATGGTAAATATTTTGTACTTACAGACAAGTGTGGGTAATTACAGGTACTTATGTGTGGTAACTAGTAAGACGCATTACTGTACTTACTAGTGGTATGTACATGGTAACTATGTTGTACTTATGGACAACTGTGGGTAATAACAGGCACTTACTAGTGGTATATACATGGTAATGTTGTACTCACGGACAAGTGTGGACACAAATAACAGACACTTAACTACTGAGAAACAAATGTGCTTACCAAAATGATACACTGCAGTAACTATACAGCACTTCATAGTGTTAATACTTATCAAGTAGACCTTTTAAGCAAGGCTTTTGACACATGACAACTGAGTATACCAAGTACAGTAGTGTTACTGATCTGTATGTATATCATCAAAATACCCCTATTAAGTGAATTATTGTCCTGTAAAGATTAGGCAAGTTGAACCGCAAAAGTATATCATCCAGTACTCAAGAAGTATCTTGTACCATGCTTATACCCCACCCTAAGTAATGTGTAATTTACGCATTAACTAACTGGTATATTCACTAGTACGTTCATAATAAGTACATGGAAATAGGACTGTAAAATAAAGTGCATCCTTGTACATAAACATTACATAGGAATTACCAGCTCTTACCAGGTGTAACTTACACATTAACTAACTGGTATATTCACTAGTACGTTCAGAGTAAGTACATGGAAATAGGACTGTAAAATAAAGTGAACCCTTGTACATATACAGTACATAGGAATTACCGTGATCTCATGAGAATACGTGTGTATTTTTACATAAAATGTGGTTTAACCACGTACATTTACTTACGTTTTCATACACACAAAAATGTACAACACTGACATATTTAGAGGACTAAAACGTAAAAATACTTACGTATTAACAGCAAGAAAAACATAAATCATGTAACGTAAAGTTTGAATGTAAATGAATTCCCCTGTAATAAAATCATAGGAATGTTTTAAATCTGTTGTATGTATTCAATTGTCATATCAATACATGTTTTTAGTCACATTTTTTTGAATACTGTTTACTCATCTACTTAATATGAAATAACATTTCTGTTCGTGACTTTTAATATTTAGTTTGTTTCCTGTGTGACACAGGTGTTTTCTCCTATGCAGAGACTGACAATACAACCATAAGATACATCAAAACACAACATATATTCACAAATCACACCCATTTTATTTGTTTGCTGTACACCATATCTTTAGAATCCATATGTTTGTAAGGAACAGATTCAGCCCTTTATCCATCAATCGTCATCTTCTTTCTCAGCAGCAGCGACCGTCACAGTCAAAGCTCGCGCTCGTTATAATTTAAATTTGAAAGTAGCGCCACCCTCGAGAAGCGTTAGGACATGGTTTACGGCACTGATATCAAACGCTCATTGGCTCTCACCTGCTTCGTCACAGATTGCGACATGCCGTGTTTCAGTGGATTGACATTTGAATGAGTGTACGCCTTCACGTAGAGAAGCCGGATTAATCATATTCTGCGACTGCAACTCATCATCATTTGAACTACTTTTGGTACGACATTTTCGCAATAAATAAATTGTTGTGATTACGCTTGTTTGTCTGTCATTCTTTTATTTAAAACAGTACAGAGTTTTAATAAATGTTTATGGGTAGGTTTAAAGGTAGGTGTAGGATTAGCGGCTCAAAATATCGTTTTAATGTTATATTTTTAATACAATTGTCATTTTCCTACACATTTCTGTCCATTATGTATAAAATATGTATGTTTTGGTTCAGGATGGGGTTTAGGGATCTTACATTTATCTACAAAACGATAAAAGGGAAATTATACTTATGACATGAAAGATTCGTAAATATTTTAAATTTTTTCGCTCTAAAAACGTTAAGTATTTTTATGTTTTAGTGCTATAAATACGTCAATATTGCACGTTTTAGCACCTTTCTAAACGTACAAAAATGTACGTTTTGTGTCTTTGAAAGTTACGTATGCTCTTACCAGGTGTAACTTACGCATTACCTAACTGGTATATTCACTAGTACGTTCATAGTAAGTACATGGAAATAGGACTGTAAAATAAAGTGAACCCTTGTACATAAACATTACATAGGAATTACCAGCTCTTACCAGGTGTAACTTACGCATTACCTAACTGGTATATTCACTAGTACGTTCAGAGTAAGTACATGGAAATAGGACTGTAAAATAAAGTGCATCCTTGTACATAAACATTACATAGGAATTACCAGCTCTTTAACCTTTGCAATAATAAGCTTAAGCATTTTAACACAATTAGTAAGTACAGTAATGTGTCTTACTAGTTACCACACATAAGAGCTGTAATTACCCACACTTGTCTGTAAGTACAAAATATTTACCATGTACATACCACTAGTAAGTACAGTAATGCGTCTTACTAGTTACCACAAATAAGTGCCTGTAATTACCCACACTTGTCTGTAAGTACAAAATATTTACCATGTACATACCATTAGTAAGTACAGTAATGTGTCTTATTAGTTAGTTACCATATACTGACACTATAAGTAAGTGCTTGTTATTACCCAACACTTGTCTATAGGTACAAAGTAGTTACCATGTATGTACCATTGGAAAGTACAGGAGTGTTTCTTATTAGTTTCCATGTACATACATGTCAGGTAAGTACCCATGTGTTACCACTCTTTTACCTGTATGTACAACATAATTACTATATATGTACCAGGAAAGTACACGTACTGTAAAATAAAGTGCTACCGCATTTCTCTGCCACCTGTAAGGATGCGTTAAATTCGACAAAGTGGTTTAATAAAGGGCCGTTTGATCTTGTGAAATATGAAATTTTAGTATGCCTACATTTTACAGTTCCAGTATTTTTTTATGGGACAATATAAATATGGCCTACTGCCCTAACGAAATACAAAGTTTAATAATTTTTACTGTACCAATGTTTTTTCATGAACCATTAAACGTGGCATTATGACAATGCACACTGAGCCCATTTACCAGCGCGATTCTTGGATGCCACAGAGTTAAATACGTTAAAATGGACATAAGTCCTTGAAATATGACGCACTTCCCTAACGAAAGCCGCATTTTGAAATTTCATATTTCACCAAACGGCCCTTTATTAAACCACTTTGTCGGATTTAACGCATCCTTACAGGTGGCAGAGAAATGCTTATTTTCTTCATTCAGTTCTAACAGCGCTTATTGCGAGCAGAGCCATTGACATAAAGGACTTAGATATAAAGGAAGGCACATGTTTAATTAAAACAAATAATAAGCTGGATTCATCCTAGACGAACTGGTCTAAGAAAGCCAGATTTTGAGCAAATACAGCTGTATTAGTTCATGTGCATCCACTCTCATTTTCTCTTTAATTTTCATGATCTTTATTAGTTCATGTGCATACTCTGGCTTTCTTCATAGGCAGTGACGCACAAATGAAATAGGTTATAGTATACACAAACCGGAAATTGTATCTCGTGAGCACGCGATAGTTTCTCGTGCGCACGTGAAACTCTGTCAAATTTGTTTTTTTGCAAAGGTCCCTTTAGGGGCTCCGTAGTTATGTCTCTTAAGTCCTGTTTTGTATTTTATTGTGCTTGACTCTATTCTTCTGTATGCTTCCCTGTCCATTATTGTTTTTCATCATTGTCTACTCGTATTATCTCTTCCTTGATAATTGTACATTGTAAAGCGTCCTTGAGCCCTGGAAAGGACGCTATATAAATAAAACGTATTATTATTATTATTACTATTTAATTGAATTTTATTTAATTTTATATTATTTTATTTCATTTAAAGTTTATTTTGTTTTAAATAACGAAAATGTTTTATGGTTTGAGTTTTAGGTAACCATAAAATAACCCTGGTATGAATTGCGTAAAAATAAAGTCCAGAAATTACTAGTCCTTTTACCAGAGGGCGCTAAACAACAACTTTTCCTTTCTATCACAGGACAGCTATTACAGTGACATCCCCTCCAGCTACACATTGAGGTCATTATATCTGAAAGGGCTTGAATGCTATTTTGGTTCATTCATATCTTTGATAAAATGGAGAAAGTAATGTATTTCCCTCTTAAATGCTACCTATGATAATCCTAAAGTTAATTTTAGAATGCAAACTTTGCACCATGTGGCAACATTTGCAAAGATGAGATGCAGTTACTGATAATGACATAATCAGAGATAAAAATAGACCCTAAAGTCCACCATTAAATGTCCAGCCCAATGCCTGGTGTCCCACAGCACCTACAAAGATTTTAAGAACAGACATCACCCCAGACTAATGACATTTCCCCCTTCACTCGTTTTCTTGCTCTCTTTTTCTCTCCGGTTGATCCCACAGCCCTGCTGTGCTGTACAGCGCAGTGGGAGAGCACGGGCCAGTAATGCAAAGGCATTGATTATGGCTGATAATTCAGAGCTTTGATGTGGATAATGCAGCCCATCTCTTCCTGCACTGGCCGTTCACTCCCAGCCCCTGGGGCCACAGAGGATATTGGGTTTACAGACACTGCTCAGTCTCTCTCTCTCTCTCTCTCTCTCTACAGTATATCACTCAGTCCATCTCTCGTGCACATTTTTATGTGCTTTGGACTTTGGCAAATTACAGTATTTTATTACACAGCTTTGCATTAATTTATAAAACTGAAATTTATTAACTAATAATCTGATGATTGGTGAGGAGTGACAGGGCTCGAAATTAACTTTTTTACTTGGTAGCACTGGTGATCCCTACTTCAAAAAGTTAGGAGCACGAGCTAAAATTTAGGAGCACCACAACNCTTTACCACAACTAATGTATATATATATATATATATACAGTATATATAAGGCTTGACATTAAGCCTTGTCATTTACTTGCCAGGAACAAAAATTCTGAAGCAATATTCTCATCAGTTTTCTATCAGCTTTGACATATTTAAATCTGCATATTTGTGATATTTACCCCAAGGGTATTTTTTTTTTCTTATTAAATGTATGCTTCATCTTTCATTTTAAATTCCTAAATTTGATCAATAAATTCTAGAATAATAAGACACTATGGGGCTGTTACCAATTAAATAAAATAATTTACACTGAAAAATTGCATTAAATTGCAAAAAACTGCATTAAATGATGTTATGAGTTTGTTTAAAAAAATGAATATACAAATAAGAAATTTTGGAAAGAATGATACTTTCAAACATGAAACTAAACCGCCCGTAGGTGGCGGCAGGTGACTGTCTTATTGAGTGAGACATTGAGTCATTCATTCAAACGATTCGTTCAAATGGCTGATTCATTCAAGAATGAGGCAGTTCTTTATGAAAGGGTCATTGAATCTTTGATTCAAATGATTCGTACAAAAAGCTGAATCATTCAGTAATGAAAACAAGGCAGAGTGTTGCTGCGAGATGCAAAATGGTTCTGCCGTGATCTCTGTTTGGAATTATTTTCTCTGCTGAAACAGAACACAAAAGTCAATATTGCATCTAAATGTAAGTGATTTCATTTTAACTCCTTGTTTATTCAACTGTTGAATGAAATCAATGTCACATTTTCAATCGTGATGGTGGAAGACAGTGATATTCTTGGTCGTGTGATGTTGCTTAACTGTATCTTATGTTAGAAATATAAAAACTCCACATTTTGAATTTTTACCGCAGTATATTCACTGAGTTTGTGTGTGCTGCGCTCGTTTGTTTCCATTGCTCCTCGAGAGGCTGCGCAACCTTGTTACCATCAGTACATTATATATTATTATTTCGATCGCCACTTACACTAAATGTAATAAAATCAGAGTCATTCTCACGTTTTGGTGACTCCCTAGTTTTTTTAAGCGTTCAAGTGTTAATGTCGACCCTGCTGTAACTGTTCTTTTCATCTTCTCTCTTTGGCTCTTTACATTTTGCGTGCTAGTTATCTCCCGGTCACATGACACGGAGCGCAGTGAAAGGGACGGCTATATTAACCAGCCTAAAGACTACTTTAAACTTAAGAACATAAAGATGAAGTTTAATTGGTTGTGTGATAGAACTGTGGACCGGTATGTATCAGCTGACTGCAGGCACATAGTAATTAGCGAACATTTTGTAGAGAAATGAAAACAGGTCGCACCTCAATGATTATTTGCACTCGCACACATGCTCTCAAATATATTTTGAGGTCACACGCATTGAATTTCGGGAGCATATGCGGCTAAAATGGTTGCAATTTCGAGCCTTCAGTGTGGACAATGAGAATAAAGTGATGACATCTTGGTGGGTCCTCACTTTCCGAGACCCCTTTAAAGGCCTGTTTGAGGGTCAAGACTTGATTTTAGGGATAAGGTTATAATTAGGTTAAGGTTAGGTTTATGTTAAGGCTTCGGGTTAGGTAATTAGTTGTGATTGGTAAGGTTAGGGTAAGGAGCTAGAGATTGCATTGTGTCAATGAATATCCTCACAAAGACAGATCTACAGTACAAGAATGAGTGTGTGTGTGTGTGTGAGTAAGTGCACGTGTTTTTGTGACATATCAGGGCACAAATTTGTATAATGACATGGGTATGACATAGGTATTACAAGGAGAGGGTGACTTATGAGGACATTACCCCATGTCCCCATTTTTCAAAAGGCTTATAAATCATATAGAATGAGTTTTTTTTTTTTTGAGAAAGTAAAAATGTGCACAGTTTCCTGTGATGGGTAGGTTTAGGGATAGGGTTGGTGTAGGGCGATAGAAAATACAGTTTGTACAGTATAAAAAACATTACGCCTATGGAATGTCCCCACAATTCACAAAAACAAACGTGTGTGTGTGTATGTGAGTGTGTGTGTGTGTGTGTGTGTGTGAATACCTGTGCTGCATCCTCTGAGGATGCTTGTGTGTGTCAGGATGTGTTTCTCTCGTGTAAATCATGTGTTCCATGATCTTTTTTCCTCTGTTTCTCCAGTGTGTCTCCACTGTATTTATTTAGTTGTGTCTGTTTGTGTCTGGAATCCTTTGCATGCAAGCTTTTTTCACTGACTGTTTTTCCCATTTCCCATAGACACTGATTCATGTGAATAGACACAGGCTCGTTTGACAAAAGAAAGGAACCAACTTATTTTTTGTTAACATTGAACATTCATTAAGTCTAAGTCAACCACAGCTCAGTTTGTGCTGTATTTGCACACTCTAAAAAATGCTGGGTTAAAAAAACCCAAGCTGGGTAAAATATGGACAAACCCAGCAGGTTGGGTTAAAAGGCACCTATTATGCCCTCTTTCACATGATGTAATATAAGTCTCTGGTCTGGTCAAGTTTCAGCTTAAAATACCCCACAAATTTGCCCCTATTTGGGGGTGAGCAAAAACACGCCTTTTACTATATTACTATATTGCTGGCTAAAAAAATAAATCCAAAATTGGTTGAAAAAAATGGCTGGGTGAAAACAACCCAATCCCGTGTTTTGTCCATATTTAACCCAGCAGTTTTTAGAGTGCATTGGCAAATTTCATACAAAACATGTTTATTTTGTATTTTAGACACATCATCTCACAGGTCCTGTGGATTTAAAACACACTTTTAAACACCAACAATAGTTTATTTAATTTTAAGACCTATGTAATTTTGAATCAAGAATTGTCATATCCACCACTGTCAGGGTTGTGTTTAATCTGTTTACGATTGAGTTGGTTTTGCACTGTTTTCTGTTCCTGTTTCCTTTGGTCCCGCTTCTCGCTTTGTGTCTCATTTCTTTGATTAGTGTATTTAAGCCCTGTGTTTGGTTTAGTTCAGTTTCTGTTATTGTTGCATTCTACGTGGATGTTCAGTTCTGTGTCCTGAGTACCCTGAGTTTTGTTAAAATAAATGTTGAAAACTGCTGTGATAAGATCCTTTTTCAACTTTCTTTGCAACCGCCTGTGACAGAATAACGGACCTAATCAACATGGATCTAGCAGCAGTCAGAATCCTCCTGCTCTCGCAAGGGAACCAGTCCTTGGAGGCACACACGCAAGCAATTCTGGACTAACAAAATCTACTGTTGTTCATTACAACGACGCCTGCCCGGAGACGAGGATCTTAATGGACAATGTGGTATGGGTCCTTTTCCACAATGGTTCCCTATTTACAATCTGCAGAATCAGGGAGGAAATGAATGCTCCTGCCACCACCAACAGCCCAGCACCAGCGATACCTGTGCCCCCCACAGATGATGAGCCCAAGCCTTCTGCGACAGAAGAACCTGAGTCGAAACCAGAGCCCGAAATCGCACAGGAGTCCAAGCCAACAACGTCTGACCAGGTGAGTGAGACTGAATCATCGCCCAAGCATGAGGATATACTGAAGTATTAGAGAATGTTTTGAACCCCTTCAGTGGTCAAGGAAGGAGCATTTATGGACTTTGAGAGTGAGTCCATCCCGCACCTCCCATTCCCACCTCCTCTGCCTGTGTTGTCTAATTCTAATGAGAATTCCCTGCCTATTCCTCAATGGCCATTCATGGATTTTATGCCTGTATTGTGTGTTACTGTAAAGCCTGCCTACCTCTCCAGCCAGGGGGTGTCGACTCCGGTGCTCCACCTCAGATTCTGATGGACTTCACTCAGTTCAAGCCATTTGGAGTGCAAGTCGTAAACCTCTACCAGGTTGCACTGGTTGTGGGAAACCCCGTGAATCTCACCGCAAATATCCAACTGAAGGTGCTGCCAGGGTCGAGAGGACCAGGGCCAGAGTGGCGGAGGAGGTGAGTGACCTGTCTTGCCACTCACATGGCAGGCTAAGCTGTCTTTGACTAGGGGTTCGATCTCTCTATCTATTCTCAGCCACCACACCTGGTCTCGGCAGTACTGTTTAAGCTTCACTATGCCCAGGTGGCCCTCATGCACCACTGCTAAGACAAGCGCACAAAGGGGCCCTGAGACCTCAGTGCAAAGCCCACGAGCCACTCATTCCAGCAGGACAGCTTGTCTTTGATCCAGGAAAATGCAGCTAGTTCCCCTGATATATTTGATGGCCATCCATCCCAGATGCAGGGTTGGAGCAGGAAAAAAGGTCAGCTACCACACTGTCATGGCCTGGGGTAAACTGCAGACTATAATTATACTGGCGAAGACGGTTGTACCAGTGATGCAGTCTCAGTGGTTTGTGGCCTGTTCCTGATATCACCAGCAATGTCACTAGGGCGTGATGGTCTGTCCTCAGTGTGAAATGGTGGCCATAAAGGTACAGGTGCCATCTTTCGCATGCCCAGATGCATGCTACTGCTTCTCGCTCCCCCAATGAATACCTTTGCTCCGTTGGATTAAGGGCACCCAAAGGCTATGGGCCTTTCAACTCCACTCCGTACCTGTGAAAGCACAGCTCTGATGGCTGTGGCGGACTCGTCGCAGGTGACCAGAGTTTCACCGGAAGTGCTGAAATATGCCAGCACTGGAGCACAATGTCAAGATCCTACAGATTAGGTGTTAAGGGCACCTGCAGATAACCCTCTCTTAGGTCCAGCTTGGAGAATACTGTAAAACCATAGAATGCAGCTCAACTGACAACCATCATGAAGGGCCAGGGGAATGTGGCATAGTAATTAAATAACAGGGGTGATGGCGGGATTCAGGAGAGGTTTGTGGGTAAATGTGATGAGGCAGCCCAGCCCTTCGAACAGTGCTGGCCACTGTTGCTGCCACGTTGTTGTCACGACCAGAATAGCGAACCCCAAAGCAGTGAAAAGATCCAACCCCATCAAATTTGCTCCCTTACGGGAAACATGGAATACAAAGAGGGCAGTGTTCTTTTCCCATGACAAACAGTCAATTTAAGTGACCCCAGTCACTTAACCCAGTTTCTATTTTAGAGTTGCCATACCCACAAAGGGCAGTAGAGGGTGCAGCCAGGGGGAGCGAGTAAAAAAAACCTCTCTGTAGGTGTTGGCATTCAGTGGAGATAGACTAGCCCCTGTGTACAGCAGCAATGGAATTTATACATAATTTAGGGATACAGTACATGATTTGAATGTCGCCAATCCTTATGCCACATTATGGATAACAGTGGGTGTAGGCTAGGAGGTGCATGCCTCTGATCTGGTAGGGGCTGACTGACAGACGCTGGCAAAGTGATTTTTTTCTCCGCAATTGTCTGTCTTCAGGCTGGGCAGTTATGAGCTCTGGTGTTATGGAAGTGAGCTCTACAGTTACCACAGAACTACTGCTGGCGTGGTCGCATGCGTTGTTCCTATGTGAGGTGGATTACGGAATCAGAAACATTGGCAGCCGCTTCCTCACCTATGCCAGGTGATCGCTCCACGGGCGGAGATGTGTCCATGTGTGCTAATTGGCTGAGTGTGGGCTTAGTTTTGTTTGTCAATGTGGCTGCACATTCTGCTGCACTCTCTACTTAAAATGCAATGGCTCTGGACAGTGATAGATAGTCAGCATTCAACAACAGAACTCATTATTTGTGTGTTCAATTAGTTGATTGCGAATCATTTAATTCTCAAACATGACACTTGTAAATGAAACAATTTTATAAGTGAAATTTATTAATATAGAATTTTATCTCAGATAAATTAGGAAAATAAATTGGTTGACTCCTAAAGCACTAATAGAGCTTTAGAAATGTTATGTGACAATAAGCCTCAGTTTAGCTAATGCAGACGATTTAAAAAAATAAAAATAAAATGTTTTTACACAAATAAAATGTTTTAGGTCACAGCTGCATCTTTCTCTGAAAAAAAAAAAAAAATCAACAGCGATTTGATGTTTTTGATTGGTTTGATGTTATTGAACTCTAAAACCAGAACAAATAACTCTTTTGCTTTTAATGCATTCCTGGCCGCGTCAAACCGCTACTGGCTTGACTGCATGTTCAAGGTTGTTGCAATACGCAAAGACTGAATATTTTTATGGAGCCTAAACATTTTTGCATACAGGACAACTGAGCTGCAGTGTCCAAACCTGCACTTCTTCAAATAAAGGCAGTAAAGTCCTGTCAGACAAGCTGCTTCACTTCACTGACATATTGGTTATATTTCCTATTTAATAACATTATATGGGAAAATAAGCAGTAGGTTACTGGCGAATTTCAGTTGTCTCATTACTCTGTACATTTCACAAATATTTGGGACTCAAACGATAAGAATTTGCGATATATGCAAAATTATGTATGGAAATGGCTCAAGGGCAGATTTTTTTTGCGATATAGCAAAACTTATGCAACAATGCAATTTTTTAGGGATGATGTCATCACGCACACCATTTTTTTATGGTAAAAGGCCAACTGAAGGGAAATGAATTTCGCAAATATTTTTTTGCGCATATTTGCTTGGTCAATAACAAAAACTGGATGGAAACTTGTGAATTAATAGGGAGCAAACAAAGCAGGTAACGAGGTAGGACCGGTGGGGCAAATGAACCAATAATCAGGTAACAAGATGGGCGGGGTTAAGACAATAGACAGGCCAGCAAACACAAATCATAAGCCATATGCTCAAACAAAACAAGACACAAACACGCAGCTAATGAGAACACTCACAAGCTGCGTGTTCACACAAAACATGACATGAAAGCACACGGCCGTTAAAACACGAGCTGCATCCTACACAGAACACGACAACACAAGAACACCTAACCAAAGAAAACAAACCAAGCACTCACAAAACACACAAGACAAGAGTGCATGGCGAGTGAAAGAACACACAACCCGTGCGCTCAAAAAAGACAGAACGTGGAGCGTGAGTGTCCAAACCCCCATTGTGAAGCAGAAACTGAACTAGACATGAGTGCCAGGATCCAAACATCACACTCCAAACATGAAACAAGACATGCAGAAAAGAAAGAGCAAGGCTCAAAGACAATACAATACAGGAGTGTCAGGGCTCTGTCACAAAACCAAGAATAAACTATACAGCAGTGACAGAATCCTGACAGAACACTTATTTTCCTATGCATTATCTGTGTTTGCAATTAGATTTAGAATTAACAAATGTTGAAATGGTTGTGTTTTTAAAGTTTTTACCCTGACAGCAATATAGTGTCGGCCCAGATCCGGCCCACATCTGGTCCGTGTGTAATCTATATGTACCAGATGTGGGCCAGATCTGGGCCACATTATGTTGCTGTCAGGGATACTTTCCACAAAACATTCTTGAGTGATATCCAAAATTGATTAATAACCTTTTGAAAAGATAGAGCCTTTCTAGTCAATTCAGCTTGGCATTATAAGTGAATATGAATCACCATCCACTTTCACTGTACTGAAAAGAGTAGCTTGGACATTCTGCTTAGTATCTCACTTTGGGTTTTATAGAAAAAAGAAAATAGTACAAGGTTAGAACAAAATGAGAGTAAGCAAATGAAATTATTTTCATTTTGAGGTGAACCATCCCTTAAAGGGCATACAAACTGCTCATCACCAGTGTATGGAGACTGCAGCAAAAGCTTTGAGTACGTTTTTCTGGATGTGCTATTAGGCCCTGTCCACTCTAAACTCAGCAGTGAGAGAGACTGATTCAGACAGAAGTGCTTCCGCCCCAGGTTCATATTTCCTCACTTCTTGCTGCACTTCAATAATTAATATTCATAATCGCATATAATGTCAGCAGAACACCCTCAGCTTCCTCTGCGGAATGACTGATCCCATCACCAACATCATTTTCCATTGTCACATCAGCATTTATTAATAGCTTTATTCTACATTACATGCAGCTGAAGTTGGCAAGCATTGGCCAGCCTCCTGTCACACGATGCCAGTGGGTGGTCACTCAATCCAATCAAGTGCAGTGACACAAATATAAGTTAAAAAAGTCTAAGATGCAAACTTTTGGAAATATTATTTCTGTTCTTTTTCTTTCTTTCTTTCTTTCTTTCTTTGGCTGATCAGATTGCTGATCAGTGGGATGTGGAGGACTTGAAATGAAATTCACCACTGTATTTGGTCCAATTGCTATAACTGTAGCTGATGTTTCATTACAGTATATATTCTTTTTGATACCCACTATTTCAACAAGGAGAAACACTGTAATATTAATAACATTAAACTATAATGTTTATATTAATTCTTAATTTATTAAAATCAAATATAATAAATTAAATACTACATTATGAAGCATATTTCATGTATCTTATATTTGTTATAGTAACTGTTATTTGGCCTAAACCAAAGTGCTCCAAAAGTTGTAATTTTCCAGTTTGTTGTCCAGTTTGATTTTCTGTTCTGATTGACTGTTTGCAGACCTGTTGAAGACCTGAGAGGTGTACTTTGACAGGGTAACTAATCAGCCAATTCTGTGTTCTTTAAAAAAATATGAAGTTGTCATTGTTTGTATATGTATGTATATATATATGTATGTATAAGGGCTGTAACAATATATTGTGTCACAATATATCGAAATACAAAAATGCAACAATGTATCATGGACAGTATCGTGGATAGTGACAATCTGTATTGTGTATAATTACCCAAAATGAAAATTACTGTTTGAGGAAAAAATTTATGTTTACAGAGATTTAGTGTCAGTACTACATTAAACTACTATATAATGTTGAATACAATGTATAATAGTGCAATGGGCGAATATTTGTGGGTCCCGATAATGCCAGATGTCTTATGTTACCATTAAAATGGCCTATGTTATTTTAAATATATCTAGTCAGTGACAGAGTGCAAGAATATTCGTCTAAAATAATTATGTATTTTCAGCTTCAGAATCGTGAATATTTTTATTCTGGTGTCACCATTGTCTGGTGCATTGGGTTACCAGCACCAAGTCCAAGCCTATTCATTCCCACCCCAATGTAAAACCAAATTTAGCATTTTAATCAACAGTACATTATGTTAACCTTTTACCATATGACTTGGAGTATCGCAATAATATATCATGAGTTCAGTATCTTGATGAGTATCGAATTGTGACATGAGGGTATCGTTACTCCCCTATATATATATATATATATATATATA
>RJVU01057856.1:618937-643054 GCA_003731715.1 Anabarilius grahami | reverse complement strand
AGATTGACATCATGCCTTCTGTAAGCTATGATCTTGATCTTCATGATCTTGTAAGCCATGTTTACATTTTATATTTGCAATAGTAATGGTAATGTGTATTGTTTATAATTTTGATGAAAACCATTATCAGAAACTAACAAGTAACCAGCCAACCAGACAAAATCAGTGAATCAGACAATTCAAAGAAATTTATGGGCATTTTTTTTTTTTTTTTNTTTTTTTTTTTTTTTTTACATCATGTAAATATTTAAGTAGAATACAAAGGGATACATTGATTTTGAGGCCTTTTAATGAATTACAATTTTAAGTTACACAAAATATAAAGTTATATGAACTACTTTTATAGTATGGTCCTTTTTGACAGGTCCTCAATCACTGTTTGCATTCATTCTATTGAAGAAAAAAAAAAAATGGCATGGACATTCTGCCCAACATAATCTTATGTGTTCCATGGGAGAAAGAGAGTCTATCAGGTTTGGAACAATATGAGGGTAAAGTAAAAAACAGGGCTAGGTTGACAACATCAATTAATTGTCTTTAAAGGGATTTTTTAGTTTAAGCCGTTTGATGTGGTGTTCAATATTTGGGAGATGGCTCCCTCTGGCGGTTGGAGGAATGGATGGCGGATGCAGATGTTACAGAATCCCTCCCCCTATGAACACCTCCAGGTGTTCTTCATGGCCGTCCCCTTGGTCTGGGTGCAGGACAATCGGGGTGTGCCCGGTGGAACTCCTGGGTCAAGGATGGGTCTAAGACATCCTTGGCGGCCACCCATGATCTCTCCTCTGGACCATAGCCCTCCCAGTCCACCAGGTATTGCAACCGGCCCCCATGACTTCTGGAATCCAGAATCCAACTCCTGGAATGGAGCTGGAGCTCCATCAATGTCAAGTGGTGGAGGGGGTTCCCTCTCCTCAGTAGTGGGGCCAGAAGCAGGGTGGACTGGTTTCAACAGAGATACATGAAAAGAAGGAGAAATACGGTAATGAGCAGGAAGCTCCAGCCTGTAGGTTACTGGATTCATCTGTCGTAAGATACAAAATGGGCCTACATACCGTGGGCTGAGCTTCCTGCTGGGCAGCCGCAACCGTAGATCTCGAGACGACAGCCAGACCTTCTGACCCGGCTGGTAGTTTGGATGGGGACACCTCCGGTCTGCCTTGATTCTCTGGGCTCTGATTGCCCTCTGCAGCCTCACATGGGCACTGTCCCACACCCGTTCACTTCTTCTGACCCAAATATCCACCGCAGGCACTTCAGAAGTTTCTCCAGACCAAGGGAACATGGGAGGCTGATAACCTAGAACACACTTGAAGGGGGTGAGTCCTGTAGATGAATGAGTGAGTGAATTGTGCATATTCCGCCCAAGGGAAAAAAGTCACTCCAACGTTGTTGTTCAGTAAGATTTGAGATAACGCCCCAATTCTTGGTTCAATCTCTCAACCTGTCCATTAGCCTGGGGATGATAGCCAGATGTTAAGCTCACATTAATGTCCAATTGCTTGCAGAAAGCTTGCCAAACACGAGACGTGAATTGTGAACCCCTGTCAGAGACTATATCCTCAGGTATTCCATAGACAAGAAAAACATGGTGAAACAATGCTTGTGCAGTTTCCATTGCTGTGGGTAAGCCCTTTAGTGGGATAAGACGACATGCTTTAGAGAAGCGATCAATAATTACCAGGATTGTGGTGTAGCCATTGGAACTGGGCAGATCTGTAACAAAGTCCACAGCCAGGCGAGACCAGGGGTGCTGAGGAATTGGCAGAGGTTCTTGGAGACCAGTTGGGAGTTCTCAGGGTGTCTTGGACTGAGCACACACACTGCAAGACTTGACATACATAGAGACATCATTAATTAGACTAGGGCACCAAAAAGAGTTACGCACCAGTTCTACTGTCCGTTGAATGCCAGGATGCCCGGAGCTCATAGATGTGTGCACCCATTGTGTGATTTGCTGGCGAAGAGACCTTGGGACATAATGACGGGCAGGGGGACATCCTGGGGGAGTTGGTTCTGTTTGCTGTTCTTGTTGCAGTTCCTCCATTATATCCCAACGAGTTGGTGCCACAATAACAGAAGGAGGTAGAATTGGCCCTTGGCAGCAAGAAGTTTCATTTGAGTCAAATCTTCGTGAAAGAGCATCAGCTTTGCCGTTCTTGCTTCTTGAGCGATTAGTGACTGTGAACTGAAACCTTGTGAAGAACAATGACCAGCGGGCTTGTCTTGGGTTGAGACGTTTTGCACACTTGATGTATTCCAAATTTTTGTGGTCAGTAATAACCTGAAAAGGATGGCGAGCTCCTTCCAACCAGTGTCTCCATTCTGCCAGCGCTGCTTTGATAGACAACAGTTCCTTGTTACCCACATCATAGTGCAGTGGTTAGCTTTCTGGAGAAAAAAGCACAGGGAAATATTTTTACCAGGGTTTCCATGTCTCTGAGATAGAACTGCTCCAATGCCAAAGTCTGAGGCATCTACTTCCATAATGAATGGTAAGTCAGGATCTGGATGTTTCAGAATTGGGGCAGTAGTAAAGCTGGTTTTCAGGGTCTCAAAGGCTGTCTGAGCAGACTGAGTCCAAGATAATTTCTTTGGTTTACCCTTAAGCAATGAGGTTAGAGGTGCTGCAATTGAACTGTAGTTACGAATAAACCTCCTATAAAAATTAGCATATCCCAAGAACCTTTGCAATTCCTTTACAGTGGTAGGACGTGGTAGGCCACTCTGTGAATGCCTCAACTTTTCCAGTGTACATCTCAACTCCTCCATGACTGATCTTGTAGCCAAGGAAGGTGGTACTAGAGACATGAAATTCACATTTCTCAGCTTTGACATATAAATTGTTAGCCAGTAATCGAGACAGAACGTTTCTTACATGATGGATGTGTTGCTCACGTGTCTTTGAGTAGATCAGAATGTCATCTATGTAAGCAATAACATAGTGGTTCAGAATGTCATGGAAAATCTCATTAATGAAGGATTGGAACATGGACGAATATTCATAGTGCCCCCTGGTGGTGATAAAAGCTGTCTTCCATTTATCACCTTCTCTTGTTCTGATTAAATTATAGGCACTGCGCAGATCTAATTTAGTGAAAATGGTGGCTTCAAATAACTTTCTAATGCAGAAGGAACTAATGGAAGTGGATACCTGTTCTTGATGGTAATGGAGTTGAGACCACGGTAATCTATGCAGGGACGTAGACCTCAATCCTTCTTTTCAACAAAGAAAAAACCAGATGCTGCTGGTGATGTGGAAGGACGGATGGAACCGGATTCTAGAGCCTCTTCAATGTATTTCTCCATGGGATGCGTTTCTGGAATGGTTAATGGATAAACCTTGCTCTTGGGGGGTGCAGTGTTTGGTAACAGTTGCAGTGTTTGGTAACAGTTGCACAGTCCCAGGGACGATGCGGAGGTAACTGGGTGGCTTTGGTTTTGCTGAAGACCTCGTTGTAGTCAGAATACTCTGGGGTAATAAAAACTGGTTCATTAGTCGCCGGGCTTTCAATGCTAGTGGTTAAACAGGGGAGTTGTAACTGGAGTTGGAGGCAATGGCTGTAGCAATGTGGTGACCATTTAGTAAGCTCTTTGGAATTCCAGGAAATCTGTGGATCATGAATAGTTAGCCATTGATTCCAAAGACTACAGGATGCTGGGGTGTTGATGTTACATACAAAGAGATGGTTTCTGAGTGGAACAGGACTATCTTGACTGTAACAGGAACAGTTTGATGAGTAATTCCTCCACCAATAGGTTGGCTATTAATGGCGGTTATGTTGATAGGTGGTATGCACGTGATAACAGGTATGTTGAGTTTATGGACCAGTTCATGATGAATCAAATTCAATGCCGAGCCAGAATCAATTAGCGCTGGAACACATTGAGCAGAATTAGCATAGGAGAGTGTTAGGAGAAGAGTAAAACATCTAGTCAGCATTATCGTTAAGGAAATACTCACTTTGGTCTGGGTGGGCTTGTTAGGGCATGAACGACACTGATGACCTGGTTGACCACAATAGAAACATAGACGGTTAACTCAGTTGTTCGCGTTCCTCCATAGACACTCTAGTATATCCGATCTGCATGGGCTCAACTGGTTCCTGAAAATTAGTGGCTGGGGTAGACGTTGAGGTTGCAAACAAACTTGGTGGGTTATTACGTAGGAGGTTATCAATTTTTATAGCCATTGAAATCAGTTGATGAAGATTTGTGCCCACGTCCTTGCATGACATTTTAGCCTGTAATGTCTGACTGAGGCCCTGCTTAAACACTGGTTTCAATGCTACCTCACTCCAGCCACTTTATGCCGCTAGGGTACGAAATTCAACGCCATAATCAGCTGCTGTGCGATTTCCTTGGCGTAACTGTAACAGCTGCAACAAAAACATCTCTCCCTCCCGCGGGATATTCAAAAATTTCACGTATTTGCTTGGAGAAGTAATCAAACAAGGTTCTTAAACAGTCATCCTGATCCCAAACAGCTGATGCCCACTTGAGAGGCCTTCCCATTAATAATGACATCATGAAAGAGCACTTAGTTGAATCTCTAAGAAAAGTTTCAGGCTGGTTATCAAAATAGATTGTGCATTGATGCAAAAATCCTCTGCATTTTTCAGCTGAAGCATCAAACTTGTCAGGTAAAGAGAATCTTACCGGATCAGGCCTGGTCGGTGGGAAGGATTGAATATATCGTGTGAGATGTTCGTTTGCAGCTCGTAGTGAAGAGAGTTGGCCTTGGAAATCCTTGATCATTTAGTTCTGGCAAACAAACGCAGCCTGTAGTTGCGTTAGCTCCGTTGGATTCTGGTCAGGCGAAGTTTTCTGTGACGATGACTGACTCGGTTGAGTATTTGAATCCATGTGCGGAGATTTATTAAGCACAACAGCATAAACAAAGTTAGTTGTAGAGCAGGAATCGTGGTCAAAAAACAAGCATAGGGTCGATAACAATAGCGGCTGTCCAGACAGCAAACAAATTCAAAAGTCGAGGTCAGAAACAGGCTGAGAGACATGCACGTGCAAACAAACAGGGTTAATGAAAACGCTTGGTAGAAACAGGGTAAACTGGCAATACTTCGCAACATGATGCACAAACAACATGGCTTATAACAGGTGTAGACAGGCAGAGAGGACAGGAGAACTGGCAGTGTTCAGAATTCGGGAGATGGCTCCCTCTGGCGGTTGGAGGAATGGATGGCGGATGCAGATGTTACAGCGTTAAAGGGGTCCCATTATGCTCATTTACCAGTTCATAATTTTTTTTTTTCGTATTATTTACATTGTTGCAGCACCTGTTTTCACCCACTGTCTGAACGCTGCTGTTTTAGGTTGCATCCAAAATTGCATACTCTCTTAAAGGGTTAGTTCACCCAAAAAGGAAAAAATTTAATTTATTACTCACCCTCATGCCGTTCCACACCTGTAAGACCTTCGTTAAACTTCGGAACACAAATTAAGATATTTTTGTTGAAATCCGAAGGCTCAGTGAGGCCTCCATAGCCAGCAATGACATTTCCTCTCTCAAGATCCATTATTGTACTAAAAACATATTTAAATCAGTTCATGTGAGTACAGTTGTTCAATATTAATATTATAAAGGGTCGAGAATATATTTGGTGCGCCAAAAAACAAAATAACGACTTATTTAGTGATGGCCGATTTCAAAACACTGCTTCAGGAAGCTTCGGAGTGTTATGATTCTTCTGTGTCGAATCATGATTCGGATCGTGTGTCAAACCGCCAAACTGCTGAAATCACGTGACTTTGGCGCTCCGAACCGCTGATTCGACATGCTGATTCATAATGCTCCGAAGCTTCCTGAAGCAGTGTTTTGAAATCGGCCATCTCTATATAAGTCGTTATTTAGTTTTTTTTGGAGCACCACAAATATTCTCGTCGCTTTATAATATTAATATTGAATCACTGTACTCACATGAACTGATTTAAATATGTTTTTAGTACCTTTATGGATCTTGAGAGAGGAAATGTCATTGCTCCCTATGCAGGCCTCATGGAGCCATCGGATTTCAACAAAAATATCTTAATTTGTGTTCCGAAGATTAACGAGGGTCTTAGGGGTGTGGAATGGCATGAGGGTGAGTGATAAATGACAGAATTTTCATTTTTGGGTGAACTAACCCTTTAAGTAGGTACTTATTTTTAATAAATAATTAGGCTACTTCACGACCGCCAAAAAGGTGTTACATATAGAATGTGTGTAGTATGAATGTAATCTGGTTGTACTACATTCACCATGTAGTCATTATCATGTGACCCATCAGTGTTAGTTGCATCACTTTACTGCCATTCACAAATCCTCTCCTGTGGCCTCGTGGGATAGTAAAGTGTCCATCATATGCACACTTCAGAATCTTGCTGGAAGTAGTAGGTCATCCCGGTACTTTTTGCCTACTATTTTATGAGTACTGTGAATTTGGACATGCTTCTTTTGTCACATATTGTTTTTTGCCTACTAAATAGTTGTGAAATATGCAATTACAGATGCAGCCAGAGTTCTGGTTTCTTTAAAACCCACTTTCCGAAAAGCTTGGTCTGGTCTGATTGGTCAGCCAGCCCCAGACTGTTGTGATTGGTCTAACGCTAAGAGTGTGTTGAAAATGTAACGACCCCTACCATAACCAGCGAGTATCAGCTCCAGAATCCTCCTGAGGTGCTGCTGTAAACACTCCATGAACTATGCTAATTTACTCCCTTTAGAGTGGACTTTGTGTTTTGTAACTTTTATCATGCTCAGACAGCAACATTACACACTAAAGAAAGTTGAAAATCTAAAAAAGCATAATAGGACCCCTTCAAAAAAAAAAACTTCACTAAACATTATTTGTAGTGTTCCTCCCATCAAATAATCACAATAACCTTTGTTACTTTTAATAAGAAAATTCTCTCAATTTGATCATGAAATTCAAACAATATGTAGTTTTTTGATGCTCTTTAATGTGGCATGACATCACTGTAGTGTCTCAGTTCACATGTGAATGGATCATCTCTTCCTCTTTAGCATACGAAATAAACATGAATGAATGTCAGAAGGTATGTTGCAAGATACAGAACAACTTGTATCATGCCTCATGTAATAGTTCAAACAGTGTTTCAACTTTGGAAAGATGTCAGTAAAGCAGCTTGTAAACAATGACACGTAACATCATATTTATCTCAGGAAAGCTATTCAGTGCTGACAATGTCTCGGTTACTGTTGTAACCAAATGCTGACACTAGGAGTCAGTATGGAAAATGGCACTGTGTGATAGATAACAAGTGCACTCGCAACATTGTAACCTACCCAGCCTACGTAAGCCGCGTAATTTATAATATTCGTGGACTGAAAGGACAGTACTTACAATGGGAATAGCTTGGAATAGGTTGGTTCAGTCTGACTTCCTTAACCCTTTCTGCTCTTCTTTTTTTTAATTTTTATAGAAATATAAACAGCGGATGCAGACCAGAGAGTTGAGGAAGCACTCTTCCTCCTAGATGGGAGAAAGAACACTATGGAGACCACATCCTACATGAAGGGGAGATTAGTATGTGGAGAATACATCACATGGACTTACACCCGGAAAGTACCACACATGGAAAAAAGTCCCTGAAAATGGTCCTACTTGAAATAAGGGGGGGACTACTACAAACGCAGTGACTGGCAGCAGAGATGGGCTCTGCCTAGGGGAAGACACGGTTTTACCATCAGGAAAACTATATTGTGGAATATATCATATGGGATTACCATCAGCGAATCAATACATATGGAGCACCTAGCCTCAAGTATACTGGCTGACCGAAAGGGTGTGCATCTTGAGTACTGGGAGAGACAGGGTGAAAATTAAGATAAATCCAGGGTTCGCCGGACTCAGGAACTCACGTGGACAAAAAGTGCATGTTATCGCCTCAGGGGAGAAGAAAGGCTCTGTGAGCAAGCGGAGCACCTGGCCAGTTGCAGTTTACTTGGACGTACCTGACAACACACTGGATGAAACTGGATCAACCTGTAAAATCTCGCGAAGGTATAAGGTGTTTCTCTGCATATGTCTGTTAGAGAGGCACCATTGGCTAAAGTCCAGGAGGAGGTAACACTCATTGTGGGGTGTGCTCGGACTCCAAAGGAGCAAGGCACGTTTCCCTGTGCCTGATATGCCAAGGCAATAGCATCCATGATCCAGTGGGCCAACCTCTGTTTGGAGACAGCTATCCCCTTCTGCTGTCTCCCAAAAACAGACAAAGAGGTGCTCAGAGTCTCTAAAGCTCTGCTGTGCGGTCCAAGTATATACGCAGGGCAAGTACTTGACACAGCAATGATAAGGCTGGGTCTGCCTCATCTCGAGGCAGCGCTTGCAAGTTCACCACTTGACCCCTAAAAGGCAGGGGTGTCCAAACTTTTTTTTTTTTTTTTTGGGACAGCTGTTTTTCCTCTGAATGAATTCAGGCAATTCAGCACTGACTGGGGGGCGCTCATTCATGAGATGCACCATCATATTCGAACTCCATCCTGAGAAAAGAGATGCTCTGCACTGGATAGAGCTTGCTCTTTTCCCAGTTGACTTGAAGCCCCAATCCGCTGTGGTGCCTGAGTACCAGGTCCCTGTGTACACACAAGAGATCTCTGCACGCAGGATGGGGCATCTTTGGCTGCCACAGAGGCAGCTGATGATCTGAATCGTGTAGCTGTGTCAGATTATCGTGATAAGTCAGCCCAACGGGTTAGGAAGTGCTAAACAGGCTTCCAAACTCTGCATGAGTGGTACCAGAGGCATACCTGTGGTAGGGCGAAGGAGCATTGCCCGCCATGTTGTGCATCCCGACCCAGTGGCTGTGGGTGTACTGGAACACCTACCTCGCTCCGTGAGCCCCAACTGAAACCGGCCTGGTGGCATTGTTCCGAGCCAAGATGTGTTTAATCGCCTCAGTCTGCTTCTTTACTGCTGAGAACTGCTGGGCAGAGACAAAGTGAACTTACAGGCCCTGGATCCGAGCCAAGATTCCGCCAGGTGGCAGGGTTTTGCAGGCGTAAATGCACCGCGACTGCACGCTCCACCTTTGTAACCTCTGTGTATCCACTAGCACTGAGGGCGATATGAGGGCAACAGTTGAGGTTAGTGAGAGTGGAAGAGCCTGTGAAACATGATCTGGCAGTAAAAGTTGCCTTCCATGAATTTGTGAGATCTTCATGCCCTTCCGGGAGGAAGGGCACTGGGTGGGCCGTGGCTGTGAGCCCAGATATACCCCTTTTCCACCAAGGCAGTTTGAGTGCTGGTTCGGAGCCAGAGCCCAGAGTTTCAAATCAGTTCTTTGTCTTTCGATACCTAAAGCACTAGCTCCGAACCAGGAAAAGTGGTTCATAAGTAGCACCAAAACATTGCTGGTCTAAAAGTAAGAACTGCTTGCGTCAGGGGCTGGGGATGGGGTTACCGTGACCAACAAGAAACTTGTGACCGCCATTTATAAAATATCGCTCTGCGAGAAGCCGATACATCTCGAACAAGCTTGGTGTGTTTGTGTTTGGCGCTGCCGCGCTAGCTTTGCTGTGAAATATGAGACATATACAGTGATGTAAGACCTGACTCTGTGCTGGCTCTCTAGCCCGTGGAAAGGCAAACCAGTTCTTAGAAGGCTCATCAGTTGAACCAACTCCGAACTGGCACTAGCACTAGCTCTGAACTAGCACCCAGTTCGTGCTGGTGTAATAAAAAGGGGTGAGTAGTGGCACGTCGAAGTGACTGAATCATCCAACCGAGAGCACTCGTGACAGAGCGGAGGATTCCATTCCAGCCTGATTCTCTGGGCAGCCCAGGCAAGCATGGCTGCCAACTCACACTCAGACTGGGCCACTGCACCCAAGGGTGGGAGTCCAGTCGAGTCCTCCATATTGGAAGGCACTGGCCCACCCTCCGATGCTGCTGTTGACAGCTCATCCTCATCCGGAGCCCTGAATGAGAAATCAGGTGCATCATGTGATGCAATGTCAAACTCATCCGGAAGTTCCCCCGAGTGCAACATGCATGACGAGAAATCTCCGTGGGGATTGACCCGGTGGAAACACTCTCGTTGTTGCCCTCATATCGCCCTCAGTGCTAGTTGTCGCTGCCTTGTGGATTCCAGAATTAACAGAGTGGGGAGAGGCTGAGGTTACTCCCTCTCTAACCAGAAAGGAGAATCACAACCACGACGCCGCCATGGTCATGTTCTCACAGTGAGAACATGAGCCATCCATGAAAGTTTTCTCAGCATGTGAATGGCCCAGACACACAAGGCAGCGATCTGTGCTGTCCGAGGCTGACAGGTATTGACAGCAACCTTTAAAAAGACGTTCTCCAGCGTTTTGCTTTTTTAGAGGATAACTGTTTTTTTCAGATTGCTGAAGTGCCCATGGGAAGCTCTCTCTACACGTGGGGTGGAGAGGTTGCTGCAATGTGCTTTAATCTTCCAGCTATGAGGTAAATGAGAATAAGCAACTATCTGTAGTGACTTGACATTTGATATTCAACAGTATTCTTGACATTTAATCAACAGTGCTTCTGATCTGCCTGCATTGACACTATTCTTTAAGAGCTGCTGTGCAGCCAAAATTATGTACCAGTTATCAATGTAAAGCTGCTTTGACACAATCTGCATTGTAAAAAGCGCTATATAAATAAAGGTGACTTGACTTGACTTGACGTCAGCTCCATTTATACACATATGTCCAGGGGAGTGGCGCATGACAATTCCACTCACCAATTCTCATTGGCCTTTTATGAAGTATCACAGGTGTTTGGAGCTCTCAAGTGTGACCCCTAGTGTCAGCATTCGACACCACATCGAAGTGACTGACTCCTTAGTGAACTAGAAAAAAGCACTATAGAGGGCAATTTGGCTAAATAGCAAATTCATTTAATAGTTTGGAGTCTGTTTTTTATATGAACTACTACCAACTGACTAGGTACCAACTGACAGGGATCCCTATATAGTTTACAGCTAAATAAGACAGATTTTTCCTTAAATAATGAAGACATACTGCACCTGATATATATCTAAATGAATCAATATTGAATCGAGGTCAAAATCAAATTGAATCAAAAGCTTGTAAACTGGAACCGGAATCGAATCGTGAAATCTTTGTCAATATCCAGCCCTAGTCAACAATGTTCATATTTGCATGAACTATTCTTTTAAATCTCAGCATATATACTTCATATGACCTGTCAACCCCCTTGCTGCTGTAACTAGGGCTCCTGTCAAGGGTCACCGGAGTCCCCCCTCACCCTCAGCCCTCACATACACAAACTCTCCTGACACTGAGACCTCTTTAAGATGGGCAAGTACCTTCATCTTCTCCAATTGGCTGTCACTTTCCCTCAGCCACTTGACCTTTCATCCTCTGTGCTGATGGAGTTTCATAAAAAATGGGCTTGTCCGTCAAGTGGTTTTGACGGGGGGTGTGGCCTGCTTAGACATTTCCTTTCCATCATCTGTTGAATCTCTATCTCCAGTAATATGCCTCCTGACCTCTCCAGGGAAAAGGTGACTGATTGTTTTCATTTGTGTTATGTCTTCACATTTTCTCTTGGCCTCCTTTCACTCTGTATACTTCAATTTTTTTTTAGCCCATCTACATACTATGTATGCATACAACAATAATGTTGACAGAATGAACTATTCAGCAGTCTCTCGCATCCCAAACAGAGTATTTATTAGGAAGTACTGGTGCTTTCTCTTGTTCTCATTCATCAAGTCTTGTCTTTCATTTTATCTTCCCATTTCTTCCTCTGTTTTCTCTTTATCTGTTTATGAGACAACGAACAGACACTTACGGCAGGTCTGCACTGTCTTAAAGATGTTCTTAAAAGGGCGTTCTGGAAACTCTCCTTCTTCTTCCCTTCCTCTATCAGAGCTCAATCATACTTAATGCTGTCTTTCCCCTCACTCCATCCATCTCTGTCATTCTGTCTCTCTTTCTCCTTCCCTGAGCCTTTGCTGATGCACTCCTGGCCATTAATAAAAATTTTATACATAGTCAGGAAGTGCATTTGCAGCGGGAGCGGCTGGAGGCTCTCAGGCCGGCAGGAAATGAGCCTCTGGCAGGCGGCCAGCTCAACTATTCCGAGGGGCCATCGGCTCAGCCAATCAGAGAGCTTGGTTCACTTAATGGAATATGGATACTTCACCCCCAAACTATTAGTGACAATTACGTAGTGCGAAGGGGGGACAGGGAGTGTGTGTTTGTGTGTTATGAGAGGAGTTTGGGGTGTGTTTTGATGGGGTGTGTGTGTATTCATATCTTCGCCCATGTCCATGTGATGGGGTGATGATGTGTAAGTACTGTATCTCCATGTGTGTATAGGACCAGGCGGCAAAAGGGGATGGAGATGGAGAAAGTGGAGGGGGTTGGGCATTAATTCTGATCAGATACAGATGGTGGTGTTTATGTAGCTCAGTACTACAGAGCAGGAGGATGACAAGGCATGACTAGTTGTTTGGAAGAATAAGCTCCATTTGAGTGTGTGGGGTTAAGACCACTTTAAAAAAAACGATGCTTCAAGGAATCAGGAAGAATACCTCACTTTGCTTTCTGGGGTATAGTTTAAAGGGACAGTTCTTGCAAAAATCATCATTTACTCATCTTCGTGTGATACCAAAACTGTTTGACTTCATTTGGAATACAAAAGGACTTTTTTTAAAATTTTGTACCAGCCACTTTTGTACCTTTTCCATGACAGGGGTTTCAAGCTTCAAAAATGACAGAAGGACCATACATGTAATATAAGTGATCCACCTGTGCACTCAAGTCTTCTGAAGTTGAGTGATAAGTTGCAAAACAACCTGAAATTTTAAGCCAATATCCTCTGTGATTGAGTTGAACTTCACGACCAACTCGTCTGCCACTTTGAATGATTTGTTCATGAATCAATGTGAATTGTATTAGTCAGTTCATTGAAAAAAAAAAAAAAAAAGTTTCATTCTGAAATTGCACATCACTACTTTTCCCATTGAACTCTCATAAACATGTTAATGACAGCTAGAGCGGATGCTTTTCAGTAAATAACTGCTTAAATATCTGTCTGTTCCTTACATCAACTATCGTTTGACTAATCCACCTGATTTTTAATGTAAGAGCGGATGTTATAACTTTAATGTGTCGAGGCACATTTATTATTGTAATCATAAACTGATGTGTAGCAACAATAGTTTCGCTGTTTGGTGCACTTCGTTATTCTTCTAGTTATTTACTTACAGCAGCTCAGTTATTTTATGTGAACTATCCCTTTAAGCGATCTAGAAGAGGCAGGGCCGTGAGTGAGGAGTGTTTTGTAACTTAATATTACAGCTTCATCTGCAGTGGTGCTTTGACATGGGAAGTGATCTTTACACTAACACTGTCATAACAGAACACACATGCACATTCACTCTTTGTTTTTCTATTTGTCAAACCCCACTATCAGCTTTTGTTTGTTTTTCTAGCATTTTTGGTCTTTTTTTCTGCTTTTTATTTTCTCGTTCTTCCTCTCTTTTTCATATTTGAGTTTGAAACACACAAACGTGCAAATCTCTCTTGTTTACGCACACACAGAATACATAGTGCCGGCAGAAATGAATGACTTTGTCAGCTGTGTGCCGGTCATTAACCAGGCCATTTAACATTGATCCTTCTATGGTCCAGTACTGCCTTTCTCTCTCTCCCAGGCAGTATGAGTGCCATGGGCTGAGGCAGTAGCAGGCCTTGAGGGAAAATGCAAACCAGTCAATGTTCCCATCACACACACACGTACTGATAAAGTGAGATGGATATATGCTATTGCATCATACATATGGGTTAAGATAAAAAGCACTTATGTAATTGTACATCATAGCTATAAATGTATTATGTTAGGAAATTTGTACTTTTTCAGTACTATTAAAAAGTATCCTTATACTCAATTAAATTAGAGTATTTATAGATTATCATGACAGAATATGCTAATCAATGACTTTAAGATATCCCACATCAGCTACATAAATTAAGCAACAAACCATTCAGAAATGTCCTGTTGCATTTTATATGTTGTCACTTCTTCTTGAGTCTCTCCATCATTGTCTGACTCCGGTTTGAACATAAAAGGCTTAACAGTTTCTGACATTTTCAGTGAGTCTCCATGAGGTAATTGGCACTGCTAACACCATGGGCTAACATGAGCTCTTGAAACCCCGCCCTATTCTTAGGAGCAGCAGCTCATTTGCATTTAAAGGAACACACACAAAAACAGAGCATTTTTGCTCACCCTCAAAAAGTGACAAATTTAACATGCTATAAAAAATTATCTGTGGGGTATTTTGAGCAAAAACTTCACATACACACTCTGGGGACATCAGAGACTTATTTTAAATCTTGTAAAAATGGCATTATGTGACCCCTTTAAAAAATTGGTATAACTTTGATGAGAGCATCTCTTCTGTATCTAAAGTTTCCTTTTTCATTTTTTTTTTCATTTTTTTTGTTAAATTCATACTGTTTCATGAAAAGTTTAATATTATGAGACCACAAATGATGGGCAAAAGTAGAATCAAAAACCAAACAGAACTGTTATTACTACTATTTATGCAGTAAATTAACATCCATCTCTGACAACGTTATTTAGGTTATAGAGAGAAAATAAATTATACAAATTACATTGTGAACATAGTTTATGTATATAAGCAGATTCTGTTTTTGGGCTGAAGCTCTTCTATCCTGCATTTTGAATGTCTTTAGTATAGAGAAACCTGATTCACTCTCCTCTCTCTGCACTGTTTGGCCATCCTAGCTATTTCCCTCTACAGGAAGCCAGGAAGCACCCCTCTTCCTGCCCCATTACGCACACATACACACACACACGCACACACATATATACACTCACATACACAGAAAATGTTACCTTGGAGATACCTTCCATGTGCTATCAATAGACTGACATGAACACATATGAATATCCTATTATATATTTATGCTCCAGCCAGTGCATTTACATTATATATTTTTGGGGGTTTTTTTCATTATAATGTACATTTGTTCATACTTGATCATTTCACTGCAATTATGATAAGGCAGCTTTGTTGTCTGTTGGCAATGACTGAAGTGAATTGAAAAGGAATATGGGCTGGGTTCCAATCTGTCATGCACTACACTGAATTATTCACTGTTCTAGGAGGTAACCTGCTCTAGAACAGCTGCAAGTTGGCACAAACACACCAGGATGGGTCAGTGAGTTCCAAAATGTTGAACCTACAACCACATGAAGCTAGAGTTAAAAATGGCACATGATGTTCATATACCTCCATGTTCTGCTCATGTTTACCAACTGTGATGTTTTCTGAAATATCATGTCTTCCTTTTTATTTCTTTTTTTTATATACTTTTTCCCCTTTCATATACTTTTTTAAATTTATTTTTTTATTACATTTTGGCCCCAAAATGTTTGGGGCACTTAAGATACACTTTTTTCACACATTATCAAACCAAGTGGTTTCTGCAAACAAATGTTTTTTTTTGTTTTTTGTTTTTTTTCCTCACAGAACTAACTTCAGCTATTTTTGCAATGACTTTTAGCTGGTGTCAAAGGGATTTTAGTGGATGTATGAAGACAGTTCTCCAGTTCACGCAGGTCATCACATACTCAAAATTCAGAAAGTGTCAATACCTATTGAGTTAATTCTGAACAGCATATCTATTCATTTAAAATGTGATATTTTGTAATGCACAGGTTCTACATACTTTTAACTGTAGCCTGTTTAACTGATTTAAGATCAGCAATAATGAGATTGTTGATATGTCTTTAGAATGCGGACAGAACTGTTTGTCTCTTTAAGGTTCCATGCACTGTCACATATTCCTCAATAAAGATCTTGTCAGTTAACGTTTTTCTCATCTCTCTTTCTCATTGTTTTTATCACCTTTCATATTGTTGACTCATATCTTTCTTCTTTCTCTTTCTATCCATTTCTCACTGTCTTCTTCTCTCTCTCTCTCTCTCTCTCTTTATCTCCTTTTCCCTTCCGCCCTCTGTCCATCTTGTTAGGCTTAGCTCAGGGAATCTTATAGAACAGTTCCTGAGGGGGAGAAAATGAGAGATTGGGTTTCAGTCCGATGATGCCACTTAGCCATTAACTATCTCCAGCAAAACCAAGTGCCCCCCACCCCAACCCTCCTCAGCCTGGCCCTCCTCCCTTCTACCATTCATATCCAACCACCCCTCCTCCTCCTCCTCCTCCTCCCCATCCCATCTCCCTCCCTCTCTCCCTCACTGTTTCCCACCCTCCATCTCTATCTCTCTCTCTTACACACATACATACACACACTCTGGGAGTGAGTGGATGATCGCATGAGCAGGAAGCGCTGACCATACACAGATAGACAGAGAAAAAGAGAGAGAGATAGACAGTCCGAGAGAGACGATCCAGCACTCACACTTTCAGCTCATACAGAGAGACGACAAACTACAGAGCTATTGCTGTGGTCTTTCCACACTGTTTTGTGGAAGTACTTCTGAAAAGCGAAGCTCCTCTCATTTACTTTACCCCGGGGACATTTTTGTTTCTTATTCAAATAAATTGGGATATTCCGTGTGACATGTTGCCCTCGTTTCCAAGAAAATTGTATCTTTCTTCTTTGAACATGCAGTGCTCTTTGAACTTGCAGTGCTCTGGCTGTTCCCTGATAAAGGCTGTTGGTGTTCTTCAGAGGGAATGACTGAGCGTTGAGGAACCAGGATTGCTTACACGTGTGGGACATTTGTGAAGAAGCATCAAGAGGCAGAAGAGAGAAAACTGCTAAAGAAAACATAAAGGAAAGAAAGAAAACAAGAAACAAACAAGAATAAAATACTGTTTTGGTGCAAAATGGATCTCCCTCCTTTTAGGGGTAAGTGACTCTTTATTTAAATCTCTTCAAGTCTTAGTATTAATATGTTTAAGTCTATTTTTCACTTTGTATATTTTTATTTTTATTTTTTTTTTTTTAGCTCAAATAGTTTTCTCTTGAGATTTTCTAGATCTAATTCTAGGTGTTCTCTGAATGAAATATAATCTAGCTGACATATAAATGGAGTAGAATAGCATCTGAGTGAGAGATGATCTCTGTGTGTCGCGTAGTGCCCTAAACTCAAGTCCTACCCTGACCCAGCCAATGCACTGGGCTTCAGGCATACAGGCATGGAATTGATTGTCCTCAAGGTTGGAGATGTCAATACTACCCAGTTTGTGCTGGCAGAGGCTGATGGAGAGGTTGGGAGTGGAGTAGGAGAGGACATGAGACAGTGCTGCACACATGTGTGCTCACAACGGTCCGTAGTGAAGTTTCTGGGTATTTGCAATTGGTTTGTGATAAAGTTCTCAAAGTAGAGGCCGGCAAAAGGAATGTGAATTTTGTGAATGGTGCAGGTTAACAATGAAGTGTATTAAAATGTCTCAAATTTCCTTAGCGTGTCAGTTAATTTGTTTTATACTGTCGTAATAGTTGTCAATATCTATAATATTAATCTGTTAATATTTAGAGTTACAGTTTTAGATTTACATGTTTGTCAGTCTTTTTTTTTTGTTTATTTCTTTCAATAATGGTATCTTTATCTTATATATTCCTCCTTTCTCTAAGTGACCCTTCCCCCATTCTCTTCTCAGTCTCTCTGTCTCTCTCTCACCCAAACTTGCTGGTCTGCAGTGTCTATTTCAGTCCTTCCTGGGGGTCGGATTCGGCACATCCGGAATCTCATACAGTTTATTGTCATTCAATCCCACTGTGTTCCCAGAGGGGCCTGTGGGGCAGATCCCAGGGTCCTGGTGCCTGACAACTCAAGTCCAGCCGCAGTTAAGCCTGGCCCCTAGGAGCATATATATGCCCTCTGCAAGGCCCCTGGCCCCTACCCCCCGCAACTACCAGCTAATCAACCCTCAGTCAGAAATTGCCAATCTGCCACTCTATCTGAGTCAGAGAGAGACAGAGCAGAAATGGAAAATGGATATCTCTAATGACAGTTAGCCTGCAGGAAGTCAGACTGGCCTGATGGCTGGCTGCAGAACTGCTGGATGCTTATCAGTGGCAGCAGGGGTCAATGTAAGGAGACTGGAGGCTTTAAAAATAGCACCACAGCATGATGTCATTGGCCTACATCCCATCAGCCCTCAAACAAGCAGACAGCATCAGCACCTCATTCACCTGATGGCCACACCCACCAATAGATAAACAAGCTGAACAAACTTCAGCTGTCCAATGTTGTCCAACGACCCTTTACGGGATGACTGTTTTGCCTTTTCTCATTTTCCTGTTCTCTCCTCCCTGTTTGGAGGTTTAAAGTTTCTCCCAGTCAGTGGAGTATGGTGACTGTTATGAATAATATGCGCTTCTCATCCTCTTCTTGCCCTGGATTGGATTACCCTGGCCAAGGATGTATGCAAGGTAACGGGTGCAAGGAGCCCCGGGGCAGAGCCGCGAGGTACAGCTCACTCAGCACTGATACTCCCAGAGCGCAGGGGCCTGTCTTCAGGTTACCCCTCATGGCAGGCAGGGCTGAGTAAACACGGCCCTCTCTCCCTTCTTTTTCTCTCTCTGGCTCACCAGATGCAGCTGTCTCTCGCTTGCTCTGAGCTGTATGCACGGTTTTGGGACTTAAAAGGTGCCTTAACCTGGGACAGGTGTTGTCTTTGAATACATTATCTTCTTGTGCACTCACAGTCTCCCTTTTCCTTTTTATTTTTTAGATCAGATGTCTGTTGCATGTCTATTCCCCCTAGGATAGTGGTTTAAATGTGATACAAAGTTGGATGAGTGCTCTTGTGACATGAAAGAAAAAGAGAAATACAGACAGCCATTAGTGGTGAATGGTTATTGGATTTGCTTTACTTCATCCAATGTAAGATATGCTATCAAATTTGGAGAATCAGATACAGCATATCCTTTTAAATGATAAAACCATCCAACAAAAAATAGAAGATGGAGTCTTCAGATGTGGGATCGAGAGAAAAAAAACAATACTTTGGATGAATGCTGGATTGCAGAAACAGATTCTAAACTTGGGTCTAAACTGATCCATTCAAGTGCTATGCTGAAGTGGTGTAGTTTAAACTTCCTATTTCCCTCATTCCCATTTATCACAATTTTATCAGTTTCAGCAAAGTTCTTGCTCATTTAGAGTAATGCTTTTAGAGGTCATGGCCAGAACTTACAAATGAGAAGACTTAACCTGATCGGCATAATCAAAATCTTATTATACACTCACAATGCAAGTAGGTTTGAATCAACATGTCCAACCTCCATTGAATGTTCCCTAAACAACAGCCAGTAGCACTTTGGAAGGCACTTAAGTAGCAGTTATCCACAGAATTTGTTTAAGAGAAAACAATTGTGTAATCTCCACTGTAGAGACATGATAGCCCAGTCCACAGCCCCAGTACGGCCTCGCGGTCTGGGGCACATGGGGCTCAAGAGTACTCTGGGACTTCCTGATGTCAGAACCTTACCTGCTTTGCCACTGGAGTGCGACTTGTCAGTCCTCGGGGACTCTGACTGCTGCTGTTGGGTGTGGTGGAAGAATCTTTCAGGAGCTTTTATATAGCAGCTTCTGCTCTGGTCATCTGCTTCACAGCTTATTTTACAAATGCACTATGCCAGTGGTTGGTGAACACTAGTGGGAGGCAGTTTACCGTTAATGGATGGTGGCTTTCCAAACAGTCTGGCTCAAGGGAAGTAACTCATGGGATAAATGGGTATTTCATTGATGATAACTTGAGAGGAACTTTTGTGGATGGAATTAATGGTGAGCGGGCAGTTAATTAGAAAGTGGTAGTTTAGAACTTTTTTTTACCATTTCTCAGAACCCAGGAAACGCATTGTTTTGAGGTGTAATTTGGGTCTGTTTTTACTGTTTTTACACAAGATCGCTGCAAGTCAGTGGAAAGTTCCAAATAAACTCCAGTGTAGCCGCGAGTGATAAATGCTCCCAAGTGCCGACACACTTGAGGAAAACCACATGGAGAGGACATGTGCAAATGCTCAAACAAATATGCAACCAAAGTGCCTGACATGACACAGATGAGCTAACCCAAAACTTCCTCTCTGGCTTGCTTGCAGATGCGAGACTAAAAGTCCAATGTTGTTTTCGAACTCAGGCCCCAAATAATGAGCTCATGGAAATGAACAGCAGACCCCTTTCAACAATTAGATGGACTGATAGGACCTGACTACAGCTCTCTGCTGGGTTTGATGTAATTACTCTCCAGGACTTCTCTTTCCTCCTCTGTATAATTTGCAAATGCATTTGGTGCTTCCGACCTGGGCCTCCTTATCTTGAGTTTCTGGCTGGGCAGTGGGAGCGGGGGAGGATGCTATCTTACTTCTTTTTTTTTTTTTTCGCGAGAGCATTCAGGGCTCTTGCCAGGAATTCAGCTGACTGTGCCCCGGATGCTTGGGGGACTGGGAGCAGACACTGCTTCTTCTAATCACTGCTGTTGTGTATGGATTTCCGTTGCTTGTTATGTCAGAGGCAGCTCTCTTCTCATGTCCAATCTCTTCATAGGCGGCCTAAAATATTTGCATTTGTCCCTATCACACATTGACTTTTGGAACAGTCTGAGAGTCTGACAAACATCAAAAGTGGTCTGCTATTTCTACTTTTATTGATGGAAGAAAACAAAACCCATTGCTATCTAATCCAATGCAATCCAAGGTCTTGTTTGCCTATGACATCCAATAATGCAAGCAACATGTTTCTCAATTCCAGGATGCTGATTTTTTCCATGCACATTCCAATAGCCATGTTGTTCCTGTTTATGAAGGATAAGGCTTAACAAAAGAAGGGCTGCAGGGAGGGGCAACATTCCGCCAAGCTGCTGAGGAAGAGATACCTCAGGACACTAACACTAATACTTTTGGGTTCCCCAGATTCTCACAATTCATTGCTGTCAAATTCTTTGCTCTGGTTCCTTTCCCTTGTGTCAACAGCTGTGTTCTCCAGATGCTAAATTACAGTGTGATGTCAATGGCGTTATCTCTCCATCCTCTGTGTCTAATAATAACCATAGCTTATGCCATAGACCATCTGAACTTCAACCATTTAATTTGATTCTGAATCTAACATTGATGCATTTATTTTCTTTTTTTTTCATACTACAGGTTTATCCGATGTACCCTGATATTGGCCAGCCTTGCAGCTCAGCCCCTACCCTGGTGGGCCTGAAAGAATGGATCCAGTGCCACCTTTTCGGATGGATCCTGAAAGCCTGGATCTTCAGCAGGTCCCTGTATTGTCCATTGACCAGATCCATGCTATAAGGGCTAACAATGACTATGTGGAACGCCCTGTGGTGCTGGAGCCTGCCTCTCAGGTTGGTGTCTTCTATGTGCATGATGAGCGACATCCTCAGATGTCTCGCAGTCAAAGTCAGCATCAACATTCCCACTTGGCCTACTTGAGTCGCTCCAGTACCGTGAGCTCCATGTCCCGCGGCAGTGCTGCTTCAGACCAGAGACTTCTTACAGGACTAACGCCTTCCCATTCTGGTCTGGCCACTGTGGTGCGGTCCCAGCCCAAAGGTGACTTGAAACCTGACTCGCTAGGCAAAGGACTGGCTGACAGTGAGGACTTGGGCCTGCATCTCTTCATCTGTGAACGTTGTGGCCACTGTAAGTGCCAGGAGTGCTGTGCCCCTCGTAATTTGCCCTCCTGCTGGACCTGTGGCCAGCGCTGCTTATGTTCAGCTGAAAACATCTTGGAGTATGGCACTTGCCTGTGCTGTGTGAAGGGTCTGTTCTACCACTGCTCGGCAGATAAGGAGGACAACTGTGCCGACCGACCATGCTCCTGTGCCCCGGCTCACGCCTGCTCCCGCTGGAGTGCCATGGCCTTCCTGGCACTCTGCCTGCCTTGCCTGTGCTGCTACCCTCCTGCCAAGCTGTGCCTCACTCTATGCCAGCGTGGCTACGATCGCGCCACCCGTCCAGGCTGCCGATGTAGCAACACCAACACTGTGTGCCGCAAGATCTCTGCCACCAACCCTGCGCCCTTTCGTAAAACCCTGGAGAAGCCAGTATGACAGCCTGAAGGAGCCTCTTGCAATTCTCCTTTGAGGAGACACCTCTAATGCTGAAGCAGCTGGGGAATTCTGCTAAATGAACTGACCTACTCTAAACCAATCAGGCCTCCCTGCATCATGTTCATCATCATGTATCCTACAGCCCCACACCCTCCCCCAGTTTTTTTTTTTTTAGTAAACCCTTGTCTTATTTATTTATTTATTAGACTTTCCAAGATAGAGTTGGGTAATGTGAACCGTATGTAACATACATGGAGTATGCTATCAGAATAAATGCAGAGGCTGTACTGAGTAAAAGGATCATCTAAGCATCACTTTCAAAAGAAAGTAAGTGCTGAGTGAGTCTTCTTCTGCCTTACTGAATGGAAAAACTGTAAGCAAGCTGGCTAACTCTAGACTTTACGTGGATGCAGGCGCTGGTTAGGGAGGAGAGCCCAACCAAAAAAATCTGACTATGTAAGTCAATTCTGTTTGACACCAAAAACAGGAGCATTTAAAATCAGAATATTAAGCTCGCCTAAGAGGTATGTGTTTCAAGAGAGGAGGTAAAGAGAGACATTGTGTGCGAATGAGTGTGTAAGGAAGAAGAAGGGAAAATGTGTGTGCATGTGTGTATGTGTGTGCAGTCTCAGGCTGGCATCTGCTGTCAGCAGAAGCCTCTCTTTTTATTTTTAGAGGAGTTACTCTGAAAGATAAAGTGTCTGGTCAGGTTTCCAGCCCAGGGCAGCCTGACGCCAACCTCTCCCAAGCACTCTTACATCCTCAACTCATTTTTCCTCAGCTGCCCATTGTACTTTCCAACTGTTGAACAACAGCGATAGGATCCTTGACCGTTTCTGCATCCAACTACGCTGTGGGACCAAACATCAAAAGGGACTGTCTGTCCACCTTTGACAGTCAAGATAAGATACAAGCCATTACTTTGGACAAACTGGCCAGAAAACCTGTGGGACCATGCTTTAGGTTATCATCAGATCCGACCAGTATCAGAAAAATGAAGCCATTGTGGTTCCCTAGTTCTGCCATACATGAGATGAGTATCTCTAAAGACTTTGGCCTTTCCTGAGCTTCTCTGGTGTGCCCTGAATGCTTTGCAGAAAGTGAGGTTAATTGAGACTGTTGTTTCATCTGATAGGAAGTAGGGATTGTATTGAGACAAGGGCTTTAGTCACCTGGCCAGAACGAGGTAGAAAACCACACTTGGGAACAAGGTGAAACAGATGCACTGACATCTGAAACTGGGAAGCAAGATGAATGAAATCCGTTTCAAGTGTGTGTGTTCTTCCCCAATAATGCACATCCTTGTGAGTTCCTTTTCTATATTTTTGTATGTACATAGAATTATAATTGTATTTGTATTTTTATTCCATTTGTTTTAATCTGGTTATTATTATTACCATTACTTTCTATTACTGTTGGACATTAACCTTGTCAGAAACCTGGCTAATACTTAAGACTAACCATAAGGCTGATTTTGTATTGTGGAGGAGAGGTCGCTTGTGCATAACACTTGTTTCACATTGCAGTACAGTAAATTGCCATAAACATTTTAGAATTCTCTCTTATTGGTTACATATATCTATCATAAATTGCTTTTGTCCTAAGAACAGAAACAATCTGATTTAAAATATTTGTGGCATTCAGGCCTAAACAGCCTGAAATATATTTTTCCACAAAAATTATTGGTTAAGGTCACACACAAGCTTCCAGAGCCAATCATATGTTTTTCTACCTAAACAATGTTTGCTGACATGATAGTAAATAACATGCATTACTATCAGAGTCTGTGGCAAACTTTCACAGTATGAAATAGTGAGAAGATACCTCTCCTCCACAGTCACATCCCATAAGAATGGCTTCTCTAAGAAGGGTCCATGATGTGGGGCTTCAGTGTGTAGGTACATACAATTTACAAGAATGCCTAACTGGTGCTGTCCGAAGTCTTTAAGCTAACCACTAAAAGTTCACCATGTTGTATTAGTAAGTATTGCTTTGGTACAATTGGCATCTTGTAAGTTGTAAAAGAATTAAAGGAGAATATATAAATAAATAAATAAATAAATATATATAAATATATACAAATTAATC